>SNQJ01S0036497.1:250464-267122 GCA_010110895.2 Picea sitchensis
CCTATTGTGTCACTATTGTAAATCCTTCAATCCCATCCCAAGTTGTTCTTAAGGGGGGATGTTAGGATATTTAGACACTTAGGAGTTAGTTAAGATCTACTTGGTCTAATGTGTCATTAGGTAAAAGTGTGTTTCTTAGTGTGCTTCTTTAGAATGCATTAGTATGCATTTGTAGTTAGGAAATCTGATGGTCATGATATGTTCCCGACATAGAGTGATTCGGCGATTCATATTCTCCTAGATCTTAACGACCGTTGATCTATGGACTAACACCCGATTGGTCCATGATCTATATTTAAAGAGCATGGAGGGTCATTTGCCGATGATTGATTGTGAGAAAATCTCTTGTAAAATATCTATGTAATATTTTTCTTTTGCATTAATAAAACGCTGCAAGTGGCCGTGTTGGTTGGGGACATGGGTGTTTCCCCGTAGGGGTTTTACCATGTCAAAAAATCGGTGTGTTGATCTTTGATTTGGCTGTGTGAGTGGTTACTAAAGGTGTTTGTCCTGTATTGGAATATCTGTGTAGTCTAACACACGAGATATAATATAACCCAAATATTCCACTTATTGAACCCCAAAGGCAACTTGGAAGGATTTCCATAAGTTGTTTCTCTTCCAATAGCTGCAATACTTTGTCAAAATGTTGTACATGCTCTTCCCAAGATTTGATGTAGATTGGCCTATCATCAAAAAATACTAACACAAATTTTCAAAGGAAGGGCTTGAAAATATAATTCATCAAGATTTGAAATGTTGAAGGTGCATTAGTAAGTCTAAATGACATAACCAAAAACTCATAATGACCTTCATGTGCTCTAAGAGCTATTTTGGAAATGTTTTCCTGCCTCATTATTATTTGATGATATCTCAAAAAATATCCAACTTAGTAAAGAATTTTGCTCCATGCAATTCATCTAATAATTCATCAATGATAGGAGTAGGAAACTTATCTTTCATGTTCATTTTTTTGAGTTGTCTATAATTTGGAAACATACGACATGAACCATTATTTTTCGTAACCATCACCACTAGTGAAGAGAAAGAAATTTGGCTAGGTTTAATGATGCTGACCTATAACATTTCTTGGATCATATGGTCAATATCACTCTTATGTGCATATGGATACTTGTAAGGCCTAATGTTAGGTTGTACACTTCCTGGTTGCAAATGAATAACATGGTCAGGATCTCGAGTAGGTGGAATACCCTTAGGCATTTCTCCAAATACCTTGGAATGATTGTTGATAACTATTTGGATATCCAATTGAGCAAATGATATAGATGTTTGAACATCTATTGAGCACAATTGTGCAATTACACCATGGTGTCCCTTTTTGAGTAATTTTTTTATGCTATTATAGCTTATCACCTTAGAGGGTTTCTCTTGGACACCTCTAAGATCAATTTATTTTCCTTCTGAGGAAAATCTCATGAAAAGATATTGAAAATTAAGGGGCACTATTCCCAATGATTGAAACCATTGAAACCATAAATCAACATCAACACCACCCATTTGGATGGAAATCATGGGACTATCCAATAAATAGTCCCCCATATTGAGACTAATACTATGGAACTTCCAAGAACAATTTATGGTACCTCCACATGCAAACATTACTTGAAACTCTCTTGCTAGTAATACAACGCAATTGAGATATTTTGTTATTTTGTAATTGATGAAGTTATGGGTCGTCATGTCCCTAGCCTCTAAGGTCGAGCCACACTACCTTAAGAAATTCAGCTTACACTAATTTTTAATATATAATACTAACAACTAAATAAAAAAGCATGAAATGGTACATGCAATCATCAAGATTCATATTAAACTTATAAAATAAGAACAATATGCCCTGGACAATAGTAACTAACAAGCATGCACATTATTAATGCACTCCAACCCCTTTTAATTGTTTGGGCACTTCAGTCTCTCATCAAATAAACAAATACGTTATTAAATTGGGGACTCAAAACCGTGTTATTACATTCCCCTCCCCCTTATTTTGGCATTTTCCTCAGTGCGTATACAAAACATAAATTAGAATTTCAAAATTCTTCAAAATGTTGTGGGTACTCTGCCTGCATGGAATATTCATGCTCCCAAAAGGAATCTTCAGGAATTTAGTAGGTCCATTGAACTTTTACTAGTTCTATGACTCGATTCCAGAGCACTTTGACCTTTCTGTCCAATATGCACATTGTTTGTACCTAAAAGTGTCTGTCTGCTTCTACCTTAATCAAATGTTGTTGGCACAGGGGAAGATCCAAGGTTCAACAATTAATAGTGCACCAACAAAACCATGACTACCGACCCTTTTGGCAACACCTGCGAAGCAGGCGAAGGCTCACCCGAGATAGAAGTAGGGGGGTTTACAGGACACAGGTGTCTGTAACTAGGCTGGGACACAGATCTGTGATAAAATTACCTCACGAAATATTCTATTAACGTTTAGAAGGTGACAGACATTAGTTTCTTAACATCGCAAAGCATAATCAAAGATAGATCAGTGTAGTAACAATGAATGATTATATACCCTGCGCACATAGCATTATAAGCTAGATCTAACATTCATCTACCATTAACACAAGTAAAGCACTTAAGAAACAAAAGATCTATCTATTATACATCATAATCAAATAACTAAGAAGATTCATAACGTAAATAACATAGAACAAAGCAAATCACGAGACACTAGATATAAGTGGTTCACCCCAGTGTGGGGCTACGTCCACCAATCTCTTCGTCTCTTTATTATTTGCCAGAATATTACATTCATTCACTCCTATGAACTAAGACACAGAGTCACGCTCTGCACAAGATAGGATATCTGCACACTGAGCACTAGATCCTCCTTGTTTACACTCAGTACTAGATCTGTGCATTGAGCATTACAAGAACTAAACACCTTTTACAAAATCACAGTCGAGCACTAAGCCTCAACGCACACATATCTACAGTTTCACGTGCATATTCTATATCTTCTACAACACATTCTTCTTATTTATAGTTTTACAAGATCTTACAAAAGGCCTAAACATGGGGAAAACCCATGTGCCAACATCCCAAAACTCGTTACAAAACCCTAACCCTAAAATTCGGTGAGATTCACCATCTCCGCTTCGTCGGGTGTTCCTTCTTCGACCAGCATTTCAAAGTCCAAAAGTGGGCCAAATATGACCAAGGTTTCTTGAAAACTTGGTCGAGGGCCAACAAGTCGCCAACACTCACCTGTGACTTGTCCCAAGTCACTCAGGTCTGGACAATGCTGCTTCGGAAGCCTCGAGCTTAACTTGGGCTGCTTCAAATTTCTGCTTCACCTGAGCCTCCTGCTCAACGAGCTCCTAGATTGTCTTCGATGTAACAGGCCCTTCCAGGCACTGTTCTACTGCTGCAAACAATTGATCTAGTTGTGAGCCATGTCCATCAATCTCCTCGAACAACTTGCAGGCTTAATCCTACACAACTTGTAGCTTTTGCGTTACTTCCATTACCTTACCCTGGAGGGTAGTGATCTATTGTTGTACTATGCACTACTCCTGGGATCTCTTCATTATTTCCACTGCTGTGAGCAGCTTCGTCTACACCTGTAAAGAAACTGCTTGCTTCTGTGCCTCCTGCAACTGCACTTGTATCTTCCTGAGCTCTAGATCCTCGGTGAGGCGTTCATATGTTTGGGCACTCCTATCACTTAACTGTTTACATTCTGAGGAAAGGGCCCTTATTCTTATTACTATGTTCTTGGTGGACTCCTCCCTCTGTTCACGCACCTCTTGCAGGGTGCTCGTTACTGGTTGGGCCTCCAATTATTTTATCCTAGCTTGAAGCTGTTGGAGGGTCTCTGTGAGCTTTACTATTTGAGCTTCGACCGACTCCTGCTCTTCCTGTGACAAGCCTTGCACAAAGTGGCATGATTTTATCACCGCTTCTCTGACCATGGTCTGCTCTGCGAGAAACTGCTCTTTTTCCCTTTGTAGCTGGGATTTTTCCTCCTGAAGCTTCACCTCAAACTCTTCTTTCTTGCTTTCCTGGGATTCTATATTGTCATGTGCTGCTCGTAATTGCGCTAAGACTTCATATTTTTCATTTTCAAGGCTTCTATAGCCTTCTCCTTCTCTTCTTGATCTCTCTGGAACTAATCTTTTGTTGCATTCAAAATCCTTCTCAATTGGGCTGGTTCATCCCCTAATTCTGCAGTCTATGATGAGGAAGGTGTAGACGGCGCAGTAGGTACTTCCTGGACCAAATGAACAACTTGTTGTACTTCCTTCAATTCTCTCTCAATTCTTCCATATAGCTCCTCATTTTTCTCTCCATATCTCTACAATATGTCCTCAGATGCATCCTCCATAGCTCTGTGGACTAAGCTGATGTCATCATTGGTGAGGGTGGCTTCCAACCATGGCTTATTTGCACCCGTCTTCTTCCTTGCTAAGGGTTTCTTTAGAGAAACCTTCCTCTTCTGTGGTGTCACTATCCCAATAGGAGGATCTTTAGGCAGTGTAGATTCAACTCCTCCTTTCTCTTCATCTCCTCCTCCCTATCCTTCTTCTTCGTCTTCTCCTCTTCATGGAGAATCAGACCCATTATATCCAGAAGTGTTGTCCTCTTCATCACTCTCTATGTCCTGGAATTCATTCTTTTTCTTCTTCTTCTTCATCCCACTAGACTGTCTGACATGTTCAAATCATGTAACTATGGGGCTTCCTATGGTGTCAGTGTTGGATAATTCTAGATCGGTGATAGGTACAAGAAATTCCTCCGAACATTCCTTTGTAATCTGTTCCATATCTTCATCTGTCATCTTGTAGTACGACTGAAATTCTTCCTAGTGCTCATCTCTTCACGCGGTGATGTAGATGAAATGGGGATCAGTGGAAAACTTCACAATAGGTCGGTACTGATGCAGGGTGTGTGATGTCATACGCAGGAATGATTCGATGGATACCTTCAACTACTGATAGTATGCATGAAACATGACATTAGACTACCACCGCTTTGTCATGTTGTTGGAATACCACAGGGTTGAAAACCTAGCGGCCAATGGCTCCATAGGTTCGATCAATGGGAAAGAGGATCCATTAGGCATTTTCCAAGCAAAAAATGAAATCAAAATGATCATCCAACTGTAATGGAATTCATATCCCAAGTCTCGGACTTCGTGGAAATCCTTCTCTATCTTGTTGATGAGGTAGTTTTCCTAGTTCATCTGCATGCCCTCCACACACTTTCCTATGAGGTCCACCATGAACCCGATGACCTCTGCGGGGATATTCTTCCTTACTAGCTTGCCAACTAGGAGTTGGCAAGCAAGGTGCACTATGACATCCTGTATAGAAGCTACCTTGTAACCTCTCTTTCCTTTTTTTTACCTCTCCGTAACCTTCTTTGATGCGCTACACCAAAAATCGGTCCAAGGCCTTCCCTAGATAAAAATGCTGAGGGTCAGGACCCTTCAAAATCAAACTTGTGATCCGGTGGATCAACGCCGAATCCATAGTAATCCTTCTATCGAGCCACATATATCCTCCATGATAGCATGAAAGAAGGAGTTTAACACAAGCATTAACCTCTTGGTGGCGACCAAAATGTGGGATCTTCATCACATTCAGCATGGTAGACTACACCCACCCATTAATCCATGGTTGCGAGACGAGGTGAGGTTTATTTCCAGTTTTATTTGTTAAGTATCTATGAGGATCCAACATGGCATAGTTCTTCTAGTCTCCTAAGTTGAATTCGTTGTTCTTCAACAATGGGATCTGTCCTAACTGACTCTCGACTATGGGAATTCCTTTCTGAATGTACACAGTGAACACAGAGTACTCAAAATATCAGGGGCTACTGTCATGGTTAATAGTGACAACCATAGGTGGAATATATTCAGGAAGGATGGATGGGATCTACTTCACATTAGCGAGATCACCACGGTGCTTCCTTCGCTATTCGGTTATGGGGTTGACACAGTTGGAGCGATGTCTGGTCGAAGGGGAAGCCTACAGTCCCCTAGTTGACGACACCTGGATACCTTCATATATCGATCTTTATACCATTATATTCTTAATAAATTCCTCTACAGACTTCTCCAATTCACTAGGTTCGCCTGACATTCTAGTTTTTAACAGACAAGTGGGGTAGACAAATGGACATGCAGGGTAGACAAACAGATAGGCGGGGTCTTGTTTTTGATAATGACAGACTGCACAACTTGAAATTTGGACAATTCTCTTCTTATCTTAGTGAATCAAGGGTAGAAAAAAGTGGTCCCAGCGCAGTGACCGATGAGTTAAATAAGCAGGGTATCGTGACAGATCTTCCAATGGCCAAGAAATGCTTCCATCAATGTAAATCTATCCGTTATGGCACGGTCTCAATGTCCAAAAGTAGTCCATAATCCTATAAATGTGTTTTCTAACCGTTCTAGAGCGTCATTCTAACGGTCGGGGTGCCTCCAATGGTCATATAAGTTCACCAGGGAGAATTCCAATTCTGTGCGGACCTACTATTCCAATGAGGTTCAAATCCTGCGAACCTGCCTCCTGCAAGGTTCCAATTTGAGAAGTCTTCCACTTGATTTCTGTAACTTCTTTTAGCTTTTCCAACTTATCCTTCTTTTTATTGAGATTCCTTTCCTTCTTTCTTGTTATCTGGGTCTCTCTAACTGTTTATGGAATCCTCTTTCCATTTTTATTCCTATCTTCCCCTAGCGTAGTGGCTTTGCACTATTGAGGTACCTTCAAAGATTCTAAAACTAATATCCCCTTTCTTAAAATTTCTTGAGTGGGAATAATTCCTTCTTGAATAGATAATTTATTCAAGCCTTCTTGCATTCTTTCAACCTTGATAACTAATTCTCTTACTGTCTGTCTCTCCTGTGTTGTTACTTTGCTCTGTTTCTTTGACTCATCCTCTCGTTCTTCTATTAATGGGTCTATTTTCTTAGCTATAAAATCCCTTAATTCTTTCTTTTTATTTTTTGTAGCTTCTTCCTCTGCTTTCCTTATGATCTGATTCTTCTCAATCCAGGTCTTACCTAGCAATAGTGGGAAAGAGGCACTGTCCCCAACAAACTGAATGACTTCAAATTCTTCTTCAGTCGATGTTCCATGAACAATAATAGGTACATTGGTTACTCTTCCACATAAAGTTATCATATTACCCTTAAACAATCCTATCCTTCCTAAAGAAGGTACCACAATAGGCTTTCCCAAAGTTTCCCAAGTTTCTTCTGTCATAATATTCACTTGTGTTTCTTCATCTAAGACACAGTCTATGTCGAAGTCTTCTATTCTTGTACTTATGCGTTGTTTTACTTTCAGACTTTCTGGTAAATTGACATCTTTATGGACATCCATCATTTCTTTCAACTGTAATAACGTAGTATGAACTTCCTCTAACCCTTTTTCCTTATTACTTTATAACATGCCCTCAGTCTCTTGACTTTTTTCAAAGTTTTCTTGTCTTATGTTCATCCCTTCAACTTTAGCAATAATCCTTGGACATTCCTCAACCTCATGACCAACAATCTTACAACAAAGAAAAACATGGCCTACCTTAGAAAATTCCATAGAAAGATGTCCCGACCTTCTTCAATTATAACACAATGTCAATCCTTTTTTTCTTTTAAGTGTTCCCCAACTTTTTCTGTACTGCACACTTCCTTTAGGATCATAGTGCTGGACCTGCAATCTACAAAAAATATTTCTAGGTTCTTGCATCCAATTATTAGTCCAAAAACCATTTCTATGCATAGGAATACCATATCTTTCTTCATTTCCATTAAATTTACTCACATCAAATATTTCTTTCAACTTCACCCTAGTCTTCAGACTAGGACAAAATCTATTAAACATACTTAAATTCATGCTTTCAAAACAAACTTTTTGACTTATCTTTCTCTTTCCAAAGCATAAAGCTTTACCTATTTTAGGATCTTACCTCTTTTCTTCATAACAACTTACTTTCTTAGCACAAATCTTCGCAATTCAAGTAGAGTACTGCACACTTCAGCAACAAATCTATGCACAAAGTTTCTCTTTTTCTTTACTTGAGTTCCCAACAATCACATTTTCAGGTCTCAACAATGGAACCATTTGTTGGAATAGGGGAAGACCCAGGGTTCAACGCTTAACAACACACCAACAAAACCCAACTACTGATTATTTTTTCGACACCTTTGAAGCAAGTAAAGTCTCACTTGAGGTAGAAGCAGGGGGGGTTACAGGATGCAGGTGTCTGTAACCAGGCTAGGACAGAGATCTGTGATAAAAGAACCTCACAAAATATTCTATTAATGCTTAGAAGGTGACATAAATTAGTTTCTTAACATCACAAAGCATAATCAAAGATATATCGGTGCAGTAACAATGAATGATTATAAACCCTCAACACTTAGAATTATAAGCTAGATCTAGCATTCATTTACCCTTAACACAAGTAAAGAACTTAAGAAACAAAAGATCTATCTATTATACATCATAATCAAAGAACTAAGTAGATTCATAACATAAATAACATAGAACAAAGCAAACCATGAGACACCAGATATACTTGGTTCACCCCAGTGTGGGGCTATGCCCACCAATAACTTCGCCTCTTTATTATTCACCATAATCTTATATTCATTCACTCTTGTGCACAAAGCCACATAGTCGAGCTCGCACAAGACATGAGATTTGCACACTGAGCACTAGATCCTCCTTATTTACACTAAGTACTAGATCTGTGCACTGAGCATTACAAGCACTAAGCACCTTTTACAAAATCGCAGTCGATCACTAAGCCTCGACGCACATAGATCTATAGTTTCAGATGCATCTTCTATATCTTCTACAACACATTCTTCTTATTTATAGTTTTAAAAGATCTTACAATAAGGCCTAAACATGGGGAAAACCCATGGGGCGACATCCCAAAACCTGTTACAAAACCCTAACCCTAAAATTAGGTGAGATCTGCGATCTCAACTCCGCCGGGCGCTCCTTTTTCAACCAACATGTCGAAGTCCGAAAGTGGGCAAAATCTGACCAAGGTTTCCTCAAAACTTGGTCGAGGGCCAAAAAATGTCAATCCATAACATGTTTAGGATTATGCACATACTTTTTCAACAAAGATACATGAAATACACTATGCACATTCATGGAAGTAGGCAATGCAAGCATGTATGCAACTGGCCCTATTTTGTCCAATATCTCAAACGAACCACAGAGTCTGGATGCTATCTTTCTATAGTTTCCCAAATTTAATGAGCTCTTCTTGGGTTTCACTTTCAAAAGAACATGCTATCCTACTTTAAATTCTCTAGTTGTCATATTCTTATACTCATAAATCTTCTTCCTATCTCGTGCTTCCTTCAAATTCTTCTTAATTTTACCCACCTGGCCTTTCATATCCTTGAGCAATTCTGGCCCAAGTATCAATTTGTCTACTCAATTGTCCCAAATCACTAGAGTATTGCATTTTATACCATACAAAGCTTCAAATGGGATCATCTTCAATGAATCCCGATGCCCATTGTTATCGGAAAACTCAACCAAATGCAAGTAATATTCCCACTTAGATGGATTATCCATCACATACATTCTCAACATGTATTCAATTAATTGGTTGACCCTCTCAGTATTGCCATTCAACTTTGGATGGTATGTTTTTCTAAATTTCACATTTGTACAAAATCCTTTAAATAATCCCCTCCCAAAGTTTAAAGTAAACTTTGTATCTCTTTCAGAAACAATTTCCTTAGGTATTCCATGCAACCTAGAAATCTCCCTCATGTAAATTTGTTCACTATTGGTTGTTGTATAAGTTGTTTTCATAGGAATGAAATGAGTATCTTTCATCAATTTGTCAACAACTACCATTATTGAATCATGCTTCCTTCCTTTACTCAGTAACTTAGTGACACAATTAATGGTTACCACTTCCCATTTATTCTCTGGAATTAGAAATGGCTGTCGAAAATCTGTTGGGTGTTTATGCTTATCTTTTACTCTTTGTCATACCATACAATTGGCAATGTAATCAACAACATCTCTCTTCATTCTTGGCCAAAATAATTGGCTTCTTACTACTGCAATTGTCTTCTAGAAACTGGGATGTCCAACATATGGAACATTATGCATTTCCCTTAACACCAAGTTCCTAAGTTCTCTAGAACTAGGAACATAAATTATGTTCTTAACCATGAGTGGTCCATCCTCCTTAATCTCATACCCTTTGAATTTATGTTCATTCTCTTGCTATAAACCTTCTTTTACTTGTAGGTAATGCTAGTCTGTAACAACAACATCCAATATTCTATTCTTTAAATATGATTGATGCATACTAATGGTTGTAGCATGCATGCGATGTACCCTTCTATTGAGTGCATTGGAAATGTTGGATTACTGAGAGGGGGGGTGAATAAGTAATAGAGAAATTTAATCCTTTTTAACCATATAATCCAAGTGTTATATCAATGCAACATTATCATCCAATAACTACAGAGTAAATAAGAAATGAACAAATGAACAATCATACACATACATAATACACCAGTGTTTTACGTGGAAACCCAAAGTGGGAGAAAACCACATAATGCTTTTTCTTATATGCATTGAAGAATTACATTCATTGGAAGCATCAAATACCTTTGTTTTCCAGCTGCAACTGGAAGGAGGCTCCAACCCCCTTGTTTCTCAGGCTACAACTTGAGGGAATCTCCAACTCCCCTATTCTCTCTCTACACCCCCCTGTGTTCTTCAGCTACAACCAGAAGGTGGCTACAACCACCTGTCCTTGCCCTGTCCAACTGACCTAAAGTATAAGTATAATGATGGAACCCCTGTCACACTATCACTATGAGATATACTGCTGCAAACTTGTACCAACAAACCTCAACCATGCATTAACCATGCATCAACCTGTAATCAATCTTCACCATAAACAAGTGCATCAACCATGCACCGACCTATACCAAAAAACCTGTAATCAAACTGTACCATACACAAGTGCATCCAACCATGTACCAAGTATGTACCAATCATGCATAAGCTAATCATCAACTATGACTCATCAATATGTATCAACAACATCAACTATACACCTCATGTATGTGCGAACTCATCAACTACTTGTCCTAACCATGTACCCAAAATGTACCTTAACCAAAACCCCTCATCAATTTCATCATCCAAATATGATTTGTAACTCTGTAATAGACCTAGTGTATATGATCACATACCTACAAACCTTCCTTAACTTTCACAAAAAGAGACTAGCAATTTCATCAAACTTTTCTTTAGTCTCACATGACTAGTTTGGGATTAGTCAACAACCCTAACTTGAAAAAATCATAACTATGTACCTGTAATGAATAAATATCTGAAAATAGTACACAATTTTCTTCAGTTTTTTTTATGCAACTCGTCCAGGTGTGACTACTTGGAACCTCTCAAAAAAGGAGTTATAGCAAAAATGGCATACCTTGCTGAATTCTGGATTATTCTAGAGAGTGACCTTGTAGAGCATGCCCTGCACAGAATATTTGTTGAATGGATCTGAAAATATTACACAGAATACTAAAGAATGTACTATAACCAAAATTTTTTGAATTACGTAATTTGTATCTGTTATGAATAAGTTATGACATTTTACCCGAAACACTTGTTTTAGACTAGTTTCAGGACTAGCCACAAACCCTATTTTCCACGGAGTGTAACTCCAAAAATACAATGACCCACAAGCTGAAATTTTTACCACAGATACTTGGATATGTTTCCTCATTGGCCTATCAATGTTTCAATCTAAATCATTCTATAAAAAAAAGTTATTGCGAAAATGGTGAGATGACCTGTAAATAACACACCTTAGAAAGCATCATCAAAATAATTTATGCTCCCTTGAATTCCGACCTTCTTTTCTTCACCTTCCCTCTGAAATTTGTCTTAGATGTCCTTTGGTTACCTCATTCACCTATATAAATTCAATATTCTCAAGTGTGATGTAAAATGAGAGAGCCTTGCCTCTTATTTATACTCTCCAAGTAGCTTCCTTAGAAGCATCTTCTAGGTCACTTTCCCACTTTCCTTATTTTCGGGTTAACCCACTTCTAATTTATCCATTAAATTTATTATTTAATTTATTTATTTTGTATTCACTTTGAATTATAGTACACTCATCACTTCACTTTATTATTTACCTTCTAAAATATCTTAAACTACTTTGACTACTTTGACCTTTTGGGGCTTCTAGACGACATATGAGGGTCCTCCAACTTCGTAAGGCCATAACTCTCAAATTGTGAGGAGTTATGTGATGTTCCACATACCACCAGAAATAGCATGACATGTACTATCCATATAAAATAGTATTACCTGAAAATATACCAAAACTCATACCATTATCCATCAAACAAACTTGGGTCCATTACCCAAACCTGGGTTCTCCAACATCTCATGGCCATAAATCTCTAACCGTGAGGAGTTATGTGACGTTCCACATACCACTGGAAATGGAATGACATGTACTATACATGTAGAATAGTATTACCTTTAAACATATTAAAACTCATACCATTATACATGAAACAACCTTGGGTCCATTACCCAAACCTTTGTGCTACTTGAATTTGCTACTGGACTTTCTTCAAGGGTTGACATCAATGATAACCAACCTTAATCAATAATCTCTCCCTTTGGAATTGATGGAAACAATCTGATGCAATATTGAAATCATTTCATGCAATACCAAATTCATATCACTCATGCTCCCCCTAGAACCATGCCTTTGTCCTCTAGATCTCTGTGACCATTGTTCCCCCTAGAATCATGCCTCTTTCCTTTGCATCTGATAAATATATCCCCCTTTGTCATCAATGGAAAAGGTATATTTCCATCCAGGGCCACTCCCTCTAACTAAATTGTCCTCTTTATGGTGATTCCTCATGTACATCTAAGACATATAAGATAAGAATTCAAAAGCATTCATTTTGGAGTAGAAATAACTCCGAGTCTCTGTCGAATATACTCAAAGGATTCCCGTGGAAGTGGTTTTCTAAAGATGCATGCCACTTGTTATTTTGTGCCCACATACTCAACTCTGATGTTCTTTTCTGCAACCTGCTCCTATAGAAAGTGATACTTGATTGGAATGTGTTTCTTCTTGGAGTGCATCACGAGGTTCTTTGAGATACTGATGGCACTTGTATTATCATAATAGATTGGAATGGGCTCATCATACTCAACTTGTATATCTGTTAGAGTTTATTTCATCCAAAGAACCTGTGTACAACATGTTGTTGTTGCAATATACTCTGCCTCGGCTGTAGATAGAGATACCGATGATTGTTTCTATCTTAGCCATTCTTGTAACCTAGGCTTGCATCCCCTGCATCTCCTTTATTTTCCACATGCCTTCATCAAAATTTTCCTTCTTTTGGCCGGTTAAGTCGTTTTCCCATTACGTAGTGACTTGGTTCTTGTTTTCTTCTTGCCTGTTTGAGTCTCTGCGCATTTATTTTTTTGTCTTTATTGAAAGATTAAATATATGCCATGTTGGGTCGAATTACTTGTCATCATGTTTTCCATGGATTGAGCTCACTATAGTTTTCCCAAGTATTTTTGTATGAACAGGGAATTCTTGTGCACATGACACAACAATCGAGAGAAACAAATTTGGGGCTCAGACTATGGGAACATACATGAAAAGTTTCAAGGGTAAGGATCCACCAAGTAAATCATATCAACGACTATCATCCATTCGGGAATGCAGAATTTCACAGAGTTTAACACATAGAGTTATCAGAAAACCCGAAGCCCGAACTGCCGAAGTCCCGAATTGAATCAGGACCATACATCAATGGATAGACGTGGAAGCAGATCATCCACTTTGGGATTTTTCCTCCAGGATATCTTCACGCTTAACATTTTAAACCCCCGAAGCCCAGATCTCCAAAGAGAATTTGGACCGTTCGTCGGTCACGACACACGACAACATATCATTTACTTCAAATATTTTCTTCTGGGAGATCTTCACACTTAACATTTGAAAATCCCAAAGCCCAGATCTCTGAAGAGAATATGGACCATTAGTCGGTCACGACATGCCGCAGAAGATCATTCACTTCAGAGATTTTCCTCTGAGATATTTTCAGGTTTCACTTTTGAAAGTCCCGAAGAACCAAGGGCCCGAAGTCCTGAAGTAAATCTAAACCATCCATTAGATGAGACACATGGTGACAGATCAGTTACTTCGATGATTCTCCTCTGGGAAGTTTTGAATCACTAACAATTGAAACTCCCGAAGCCCAAATTTTCGAGGCACATGGCAACCAACAGTTGAGACACGTGGCACACTCATGAGGCAGGACACATGGCATTCATCTTAGGTCATTTGGTTGTGTCATTTTCCCATTTCCTCGTGACACATGTCATTGTTCTTTACAAGACACCTCAACAGCCGTGACAATATACAACATCATACCACCACGTCACTTCGACGATTTTCCTCCGAGAGATCTTTGCACTTGACATTTTAAACTATCGAAGTCTAGAATTCCTAAGTGAATCTGGATCATTCATCCATCATGACACGTGGTGACAAATCATTCACTATGGGAGATGTTTCATGTTTCACATTCAAAACTCCTAAATCCTGGACTTTCGAAATGAATCTGGATCGTTTATCCCAGGTCAACGAGAACCGTCGATCCTTACAAAAGGTAAATGTCACCCATATATCAAATAGTAATGATTTTGATGGCTATAGTTCATTATGGGGATGAAAACTTCCCGGATGCTAATTTTCCAGAGCAATCCTGCAATTTAAACCATGGTTTTGTTGGAAGGGTACGTGGTAGCTTCTAGTGAATTGTAGGCCCAAAGGCGGTCTGAATCCAAACCACCCTAAAAAAACCCCACAATCACATGCTTGAATGATGTCAGATCACCGAGTCACCTCACACGTCATCTCTCCTCATCCCACTCACTACTATCACCCATCTCCACTCATCTTGTCTTCCGATTGGATTCCCGTCTCCACTCATCCTGTCTTCCTATTTGATGCCCGCCTCCACGACTTCCTGTTCATGACCAGTCATCACAGTGAAAGCGAGGGGAAGAGTCGAGTACAGTCAACTCATACTATTCTTAGCTTGTGAAATCTCAAACAGAGACAAAGAGTCAGTCTCCATCACAGATCGACGCAGGTTAGTTCTAGACGCACTTCAGTAAGCTCTTCTCACACAGCTGGTTATCTACAGTAGCCTCCAACAAATTGCAGACATGCCATTGCTTGAAAACAAGGCTCTTCTTTATCACTTCGAGCCTATTTTTGGCCATTCAGTTCCTTCAGCATGGATCAGTTCTGTCTCAGAGAAAATAGTATTTTTATCTTGATTAAGTCCAACATTTTCCTAAATTAGATGCAAGAGTGGTCTTCTGTGTGAGATAAGAACCACTCTTACTGATTAATTTCACAATCTTAGTACAATTAATAATTTGATCTACAAACAGTTAGCTTAATTTAGTTCTCAGTCTCCTAAGGATGAGGACCTCTGCAACTTTTCTTTAAATAGTTAGTTTTTGGATATTGTAATGGTTAGATTTTTTGAGGAAGGAACAACAATAAAACAGACTGGTTGGGCCTGTTTTATGCATGGATTAAATCTCTCTACCTGATGAACATATTTTTTATGACAATGTTTCATACAACTCTTCATGTATTTTGATTCTTATCGTGAATACACTTTTTTTTATTTGTGCAACGTACATTTCATTTCCTTTCAGCTATTGTATGACTTATTTTTACTGATATGCAACCTGTCAAACAACTAATGCTTTGGTAAAGAATTTTTTTCTGCAACCTGTGGGAGCTATTGTGCTTGGATACATATTTGATGTCTTGAAATGATATTTTAAGTATTGAACTTCTTGCAGCAGATTATTCATTGAGTAGTTTGTTGTTTCTGTCTGTTTTCTATTATTTCACTGGCCTGTCATTAGTGTTCCATAAGCCAAAGAGGGCCCTCATCCATATCATTTTTCTAACCCAAACTTGCCTTTGTCCTGATAGAATAACCATTTGAACAACCAACAAAAATTTAAAGAAACAATCATTCCAAAATGATAGGTGGCCTAGTGTTATAGGATAAATCCGTAGGTGCGGACACTAACCGATCTCCCTAGATCCACCTGGTATCTAGAACAAAACACAATAAAATAATACACTTTCCCTAGATCTAGCCTATTGAATGAACTAAGAGATAAGGGTTATGGACATACCTTGTGATCGCTTTTCTTATGTCTCTGTTGTTCCAAGCTTTGCTTCAATGCTCTCGTCCCGTCCAGATCAGAACAAAACGAACCAATCGAAGTAAAGACAAGTTAAGATATTCAATGACTAGTCTATACATATGATCAAGGAATTATGTAATAAAATGACATCATCTTTATGGGAAAGGGACATATTTCTGTATCAATTCAATAGAAAGTGAAAATTACAACCTGAGCCTTGATGTCATAGGTCTCCTTTCGATGGCTTCCAGTTCTGACACACACACTTGCTCATGTATGAAGGAAAACTACCACATGTGATGACCTTGCTGTTGTCTTTTGCTGCTGTAGCATCAATCCTCCATACAGTCTTGCACCAATTCTCTAATCAATCTCTTGCTAACTTGG
>SNQJ01S0036498.1:0-54605 GCA_010110895.2 Picea sitchensis
AATACAAGTAGATCTGAATGCCAAACTCTCCAGCTGAAGAATGCCACGCTCCAATAGAAGGCTGAAACCCTCAATAACTCGGCCCTGCTACCAAAAGTGTCCAATCACCCTAATAAATATGCCAACTGATAGATCGGGTGATGATAAAAACAACCCAGGTGACCGAATCTCCAAGATCCCTCTCAATCTCTGTAGATATGAAATCCCCCACTGAATGGTGCACCCCACTGGATGACTGAAACCCTAGATAATTCGGTCCTACTGCCAAAAGTGTCCAATCACCCTGATAAATATTCCAACTGATAGATCGGGTGATGGTAAGAACAACCCAGGTGACCAAATCTCCAAGATCCCTCTCAATCTTTGTAGATCTGAAATCCCCCCGCTGAATGGTGTGCCCCACTGGTTGACTGAAACCCTAGATAATTCGACCCTGCTGAAGGAGGCCTCCAAATGCTCTGAAACTCTATAGAAATATAGATCGGGACACTGCAAGTCACTAGGTAAAGTCTCAGGGTCAGATCTGAAGTGTAACCCCTCCAAACAGACTAGATCTGGATCTAAAAAACGCCCTCGTTCTCTTCAATTCGTCCCACTGCTCAAGAAATAATCTAAGCCATAAAACTGTCTCAGAAAGCACTATATCTGATGCCCAAGGCCCTGCAATGAAAACCCAAGTGATAGAATCCTCAACGGCCTTGCCAATCTCCTACAACGAATCTCTCTCCAAGATGGTGCGCCCCTCTTGCTGGAATCCTTCAACTGGTGCACCCTCTCTCTATCTTCACATGAAACTGATGTAGAACCCTCCTGAAACTGAGTAGATCTAGAACTAGAATGGTGTGGGAGAGTATTGCATCTCCGAGACCAAACTTGGGACAAGATAGGTGGAATCTTTCACCACCAAATTGTCCTCTAGGGTTTTTTATGTCAAAACCCCCAATATTGGGCTCACTAGCTAGAAGCCAGAAATCAAAATAAGATCATACATGAATGATGAGAAAATTCCCTTGCCTTCCTTTTATACTTTTTCGCTCACTTTGTCCCTCCAAAGTGACTTTCATTTTATTAATATTTAATTAATTAATTAATCTTTTTACCTCTGAAAATCTCCTTATCTCTCCTTGTGGATTCCTTGGCCACTGAAAGTCACTTCTAGCCATCCCATCCTGTAGTGCTTCTCCTCCTGATTCCAATAACATATTAAACTGAGAGGTTCCTCCAAGTAATGTGCCCCAAATGCCCTCTTCAATGATTTTGATTAACTTATAGCTCAAAATAGTCAAAATCATGGAAATCGTCGGAATGGAACAAAACCAAAGCCAACCTGTGTGGAATGGATCATAATGATGGAATATGATGATAAATTCCAACTGGACCCCACAATGCATCTCAAATACCCCTGTACTCGCTATAACATCCATCTGGCTACTCTGGTCATCATAAGTCTCTGCCCTGTGATGATGTCCCAAAGTGGGGACATTACAGAAGGAAGCACAACTATGGACAAAACTGGAAGAGGATCAACAAGTCCAACAGTGGGACCAGGGAGAAGAAAGGATAAGTGCAACTATCTAGGACCTCAAGCAGAGGCAGAAGACAATGTCGATCACTGATTGTGTCAAAGGAGCATAGGATATGAAGAAGATGCAGGTGGAACTCATAGCCGTGCACACACACAAGAAGGAGCGCCAAGCTCAACTGGAACCACTCCAAGAGTGAGAAGTAGAGGTCATTGCACAAGTGGAAGACACAAAGAATAACATGGCACAGACTTAGGCAGATTACGCATAGATGATCAACGACAAGATTACAGTACAGGCATTAAACACACTTAGGGAGAATACAACGCACGGTCAAACACAAGAAAAGGAAATCACAGATAAGTTCCAGGATCTCCTAGGAGAGATCGAAGAGGTGCACAAAGTTTAGGTGGCTCATGGTGAGACACATGTTAGTGTTGGGGGTCTTTTGGATGTAGGACTAGCCAGAAAGAAAGGCTATTTTTGGAGGAAAATCATGCAAAAGACAGTTGGAAGGAAAAGCACCATGCGTAAGAGAAGCAGGCGAAGAGTGCATGCAAGGAAGACCTAATGACACTAGGGTTAGGGTTTTTGCAATGCATTGTAATGGCTAGTGAGCTAAGGATACAAATAAGTAGTACTTAGGTGAGAAATATATATAGAGGGAGATAGAGAGGATATCCAAAGGGATAAAGGAAGAGAGAGTTGTAAGAACTGTATGAGTCATTAAGCTCGTGAGATAGAGCGGGAATGAGCAACTCGATCCCAAGGGGTAGATTGTAGGCTGAGGATCCTAGTGCAAAATAGTCAACCTTGCAAGGATCAAGGAGCCTGTGGGAGAGAGGAAGAACTAAGATTGTAACCATGCACAACGTGATATATTTCTAAACTATAATAAATCTCGAGAGCCAAATATTTGTGGACGTAGCCTAGGATGGGGTGAACCATGGTAACAATGTGTTATGTGAATGAATGAATTCATATTTATGTATTATTGATGAATTTTAGATAAATGAAGAAACTAATTAGATCTGGTATTCCATATGCATTCATGGAATGAATGTTATAACTAGATGTTGGATTGAATGAATAACGTTTACAATGCACAACCTCACATGTTGCCCAGTCTCATGTTGCAAACACCTGAGTATTACAGCCACCCATAGAGCTATCTTGGGTGAGACTACACAACCCATTCTGTGTACTACATTTTCCTCTAGTTTACCAGAGGGGCCAATAGTTTTAAAGGGATTTTATTGGGAATCTTACTAAATCTGATCCAGGGTCAATCTGTGATGGCAAGACTAACAAAAGAGTAGATAAAAAAGCCAACAATAGCCGACACACTCAGAGGCTTTCTTCTGCAACTTGGGTTATTTTTACACCTTTTGGTCAGTTGATGTCTTTTGGAGGTATTTGTATAGGTGAAGCAACTAATAATTTTGTTGAGTACAATGCAATAATAGAATTACTACGTGATGCCTTGTCACATGGTATTTCTCACCTCC
This sequence comes from Picea sitchensis, assembly GCA_010110895.2. Lineage (NCBI taxonomy): Eukaryota > Viridiplantae > Streptophyta > Pinopsida > Pinales > Pinaceae > Picea > Picea sitchensis. The sequence goes on from SNQJ01S0036498.1 coordinate 3,032, forward strand.
GGGTTTATCTATATTCTCATTTGGTCATGTCTCAATTAAATGGGCTATACCGTGTTTACGATCCCACCCTCCACCGACGATTCCTTGAATTACGTCTACTAGAGCATTATTTTGATTATATTACTTATATTCATGTTTCTAGGAGACTTAATCAGCTAAATGACACATTAGCTAATCAAGTATTAGATTGGCATGTTCCTCACACATAAAAGTAAAACACACACATACACATATAAATACATTCATACAAAATGTTTATCCAAAAGACAAAAAATATGTATATATAATATATCCCATAAAATAGTGTCATGAGTACAAATTGCGCCATAAAGACTCAAATTAATTTGTTATACATTACTAATCTCAAGCCCTCAATACAAAGTGAAAAACGTTCCCTCAGCACATGTGTGGTCCAATGCTAACTATGTTCTAGGCCTATTGTCCCTGCTATAATGAACCATGACGTTCACAAGATGACAGAACAACTGGACCTAAGTCCTAGGAACCCCTATTACATGTGTCTGCATAGCCGAGGGAAGGTTCTCTATCTCTGCCATAGACACTACATGAGTGAGAGTTGTTAAGTTCCTCTCTACTAATTGTAGTACTATCTCAGCCTCTCCGGCTAGAGGTCCTCTTGCAATTGTTGTCCCTCCTATTCTTGCTGGTCTGGATTCTAGTCGACAATGACGCCTGGTCCTGGCGAAGTCAGCCAGTTGCAATGGTCCCACATATATATATAAAATATATTTGAGTTAGTACTTTCAAATTAACATAAAAAGGTTAATATTTAAAACTTTAAAAATTAAATAACTTTAGAAGTGTGTTTACCTATCTCACCATGCCCCTTTCCAAGGGGCATGGGAGTATCGAGATCCCTCAGGAAACTGATCCCTACATATGGATAGTCCTCAATCACATGAATATTATGGGCTAACCAATCAAAATATTTGCCATCAAAGGCCTCCTGGAATCTCCCTCCACCCTGTCTAGGAAACAAAGCTGTCCACCTGCACAATGACGAAAAGGAGGAAATATGGCCTTGAAATGTCTCCCTCGGGATAAGGATAGGATCTCTCTCAAATAAGATAGCACACAATATAGTCCCAATACTGAAGTTCTTGTTCATTCTTCTGCATGATTCAAGGAGTTGTTTCTTCATGCATGTAAGCATGGTAGTTCTCTAGTAAACAATAGTGGCATCCAAGCATTGAACTACATAATGCATCTGTGCAGAAGAGGCCTGATGAAGTGCTGCAAATTATGTGATCTGCCCAATCATGAATAATATAATGCAAACATTATGGTTAGTTTTCTTATGTATTGGCACCTGAGATCCTAATTTTTCGGTACCAACTTCAAAATACATCTCGATGTAATCCTCTATGTTGTATGGCCCTGGAGAAAAGGTCCTCAAATTTACTGGTTCCCCCCCTCCTCGAGAGGTCGGTCAAAAAGTATATTTCCTTTGTTGTCGAAGTGAGTGATTGACCCTTTAGAATGAACTCCTCTGCATATGGATGGTAATATTCTATCAAGTGTTTCAATAGTCTAGGTTGTGCCCTCATGAATAGATAGTGGAAAAACTTCCACATACCACATTGTTTCAACATAGAAATGGCCCCGGGATCCTCCTCTACCAAGACATCTAGTTCGTCATGTTCCCTTTCTTGCTAATGAACATACATATCATTGCACTAAATTTGGAAAGGATTATCCCTTTTTGTCATTTTTTTTAACACTAAAAGAGGTGTATGTAAGATGTCTTTAAGATAGTCATGTATGTACGTAGGCTAAGTGTTACTTTTCCCTCGTACATACACGGTTTGGGTGTGGAAAGCCTGTGTACACACACAGCTGACCCTTTTATAAGGACACACACCTTCCAAACATTAATTTAAGCATAAAAGGATGAATGAAAAGGAAAATAAAGGTTTTTTGTACTTACTTGGTCCAAGTGTGAGGATCTTTCGTCCACCATAGCTCCATGAATTCATGTTTTGAGGAAGAGGGTTTTGACCTTTTTGGTAATTTCCCAAATTGCAATGGTTAAAATGAGTTGTCCATCTCTATTTATAGAGTTGTATGGCCCTTTTTACCCCAATTTGATCCCCTTTTTTCCCTTTCTTAGCTTAGTAGCTACTTTAGTTCCCTTTTGAGAGATCTTTGGGTTGTTCTAATGAACGTTTTCTTTTAGTTTGGTATATTATTGAGATGGGTTACACTTATATCATTCCATGGTAAAATCTATTTTTTCAATATTTCCATATAGGTTAGGTTTTCACCACCTTTCATTTTGCATGTTGTTGAATTTTCCTCTTTTCCATAGGATCTATCCCACCAAAGTGCGACACATAACCTTGTCTGTTGCTTTAGAAGTGTCGTAATTGGTAGAGAACTCCTCTACATGGATGCCCTAGGTAGATCCTTTGCTACATTTTTGTGTCCATGCTATGAGTTTTCTCCATAGGTCTGGGAGTCCTTTTATTCCTGCCATGATTACATTTTGAAGCCTCATTCTTATTCATCTTTTCTGGCTCTTACCCAAAGGACTCTCCATGAGCATAGTTTGTTGTCTTTTAGGATCGATTAAACTTTGAAAGAAACATCTAACGAGATATTATTTATTCTTTCAGTCTCGTCTGGATTACTTGAGAAAATACCCTCCCTAGAGTCTTATTTAAGCCATTTTTCAGACTCTCTAAAATTAAAAATATCGTCGAGAAATCTTGTTGCCCTTCACGCTCGTCAAAATCAAATTTGAAGGCACATATATCATGTGGTATTTTACCCATTTTTCGGTCCAGATGGTTAATTTACGAATAAAGGTATTCCCTAGGATCTTTGGTTCACTAGGAGAGTATTCTTAGGCGTAAGTTTAACCCTTTTTCGGGTCTGAGGGACTAAATTTTCGAAAAAGGGCCATTCTCCTTGGTTTTGGTTTATCTCTTTTTCAAGCCTTGGATATTACTTACAAAGAAGGAACCCCCTCGGAGGCCATAGTTAATATTTTTTCAGACTCCATAAATATGAAAAGATTGTTGAGTGACCTTGTTCCTTTCACACTCGTTAATTGGTCCAGAAAGAACATCTATTTATCATAAGTTTAACCCTTTTTCTGACCCATATATTATCCAGGAAAAATGTACTCCTCGGGAGACATGTCTCATCGAGAGATTTCTCCTAAGTTATATTTTATACTTTTTGGGGCTAAGGAGACCAACCTTAGAAAAAGGTCGTGAGTCCATAGTTAATCTCTTTTCAGACTCCTTAAAAGAAAAAATATAGCCGAGTGATCTTGTCTCTATCACACTCATTAAAATGGATTTGAATATACATCCTTTCAATATAAGTTTAACCCTTTTTCGAATCGACTGGACTAGAAACACTCTGGAGTCTTCTTTTATTTTTTTTCAGATTCTCTAAATGTGAAAAACCATCGACATTACCTTCTCTAGTCTCGTAAAAATTCACATGGAATGATTCTTTTTGTGTCATACTTAATCACATTGCATGTCTCATCCTTTCATCTTTGGCCTAATGCTGGCTCCATGTTGTTATTAACTAAATCTTCAAAGTATTCCTTAAACACAAGCCTTGCAACAAATTTTCCTTTTTGATCTGACATCTTGACCCATGAAGAAATTTTCTCGAGTATCCTTATCCTGCACATGTCTCCTTGCACCGAGCATCAGTATGTTCCATGTGCTTTGAACTAGCTTTATTTTCCATGACACTCGTTCCTCCTTTGTAACATAACATTATTTTATTCTTTTTCAAGATCATTAAAAATTTGAAAAATACAAAAAAATCAAATATTCCAAAAAGAGGGGACATGATATGCATTCTCTTTTTTCGACAGCAAGATAGTCTCCCTTGGACAACGAAAATCCTTCCATTTGTTCACCAAGCATTTGGATCTAGTATGAACTTAGGAAGATGTTATCATTACATAGATTTATGTCCTCCTCTATTTGGTTACTCTTCCAAACATATGGAGATTTTGTGGTACCTCTTGTATCACAGAATTATGTCAATATTAAGCTTCTTGAGTCTCATCATTTTTTTTATGATTTTTTCCAAGGGAGGTTTTATCCAACCTGATTAGTCCATTCTTTAGTTTATCTCTTGACTTTCATGAGTACACTATCCCGAGAGTCTAGTCAAGTTAGAATTCAAAATCAATAAAGTTATTTGATTGATGATAGAGATCCTATAGTCTTTCCCCGACGACATGTCAAAGACCTCAGGGTAGTGAGTATTACGCTCCTATTTTACTCCTACTTCAGTTTTGAAGATCTTGAAGTTGTTTCTCAAGTTATGCAATCCTCATCTTCAACCACAGGCGTTAATTCTTCTTGAATATGGATATTGTATTATACTTGTATATCTTCAAATGATTTTGAGATGTAGACCCGTTGTGTATTTCTCTCAGCTACACTTTATATAGACATTTATATGACATGTATATACAGTGTAATTGATTGGAAGAAATGATTAGTTCATATCAAGCATGGTTATGCCCACATCAAAGAGATTATCATTATTTTGTAGATGGAACGATCCCGAACAATATCCTGGGATGACTCAAATCCATGCATTCCCACTGGTAAAGATATTGTAATGTATTTATTTAACACCCTCAGCCACCCAGGCTAGACCATGCTACTCCAAATCACGCTCTGATACCATTTTGTAAAGTCCCCAACCACCACACAGGCTGGGCAATGCCACAGAGGAAACATCTATGACACACACACACACACACACACACACACACACACACACACACACACACACACACACATATATATATATATATATGATGAAATTTTAAATAGACATAACATTTTGTTCATACACATATTCATGTAGAAGCTAAAGTGATTCATACATGCAATAAACACAGGAAATTCTGATAACATTATAACATATATACAAGATACACATCACACAGAGAATAAATATTTGGTACTTATCTTTTAATAGATGACCACCAAATGCATGAAGACCTTCCATGAACCTCCCAGCCTTAGACCATACTACTAATCATGCTCAACAATGGGTCATCCCCGAGATGGGACTAAAATCCACCAAGGGAAAAGGAATCCTAGACTAGGCTGAGGCTACGGGAGACTGCACAGTGCAACTGGAAGGATTCTCTCGAAGGAGCCTACTTACGCCCATTGATCACATAATATCATTCCTCGCATGCCTGTCCCACCCCAAGAATATGCACCTTCATTGTTCCATAGTTCATCAGATGCTCCACTTCCCTTCCAGGGCTTCAACAACAGGAGAGATCAGGAATTCTCATAGATCTGTAGCTGGTGCTGGACTCCCTCCAGGAAAAATCACATCCCCAACAAACTCTCTCACCTGGAGAGACTTCCTCACAGGACTAACAAACTAATTCTTCAACCATGGGCCTGACAACCTTCCTCTTCAACCATGGGCCTGAAAACCCTCCTTTTCAATCCACAATAACCAAAATCAGGTAAGTCAAGGGGACGACTCAAAAAAATTACAAAGGTTCACAATGGAATAAATGGATCTAGCTACGTGATTTTTCAGTGTGTGCGTGAACTACATAAGGGATGGATAGAATCCTTAGGATGAGCTCGTGGGAAAACTAAAATGGCCAGATTAGTCAGAATGTTGAGAGAGAGAAAGGAAAATGGTGAGAATGGTCATCCTGCAGAATCATGAGAGAGATGAAATGGTGAGAGAGAACTCCTCAGGAAGGTGGCCATAATGGTTTTGAAACCCCAAAAATGGTGGGAATTCCCACTTAAATATGCACGTGTCTTGGGTTACACTTGTATCTCCAGGAGCACATTACTCTCCACTTGTATTTTGTTCCTCTTCCCCAAAGAAACTTAAGATAACTGGGTTTATTTACCAACTTTAGTATTTTTCAAGAATACATTATAATATTCCTTTGGGTTAAGACCTAAATACTAGCCCCTCTTCCTATCCTCTTAGTCCCATCCCTTTCCCTACCCAGTGGAGCTTAGTCTCCCATAACTCTTTCTTCTTGGTCGGTCTACATGCAATAATGTATTTTATTAATAATCTGCATAATTACATATACAAAATCAGGCCCACTAGCCTTAACATCTAGGCTCTCCGGCCTAATAAACACATAATCCTACCAACTTATAATTACTTGGATCACCATCCTATAAACATCATTACATTTCATAAGGGCTCATCATTGGGTTATACAATCCCCTCCCATTATTTTTTCACTGTCCTCAGTGCAACTCGTTTACATAACATCGACAAGATTTTGAAAATTTTAAAACATGTGTGGGTATTTTTCCCACATTGCATATTCATGCTCCCATGTTGCATCACTAGGACTATACCAGGTCCATTGGACCTTTACAATCCCTATGGATCGATTCTGAAGCTATTTTATTTTCTGGTCCAGAATGCGTACATGATGCACCTGAAAGGCGCTTTCCTTCTCCACCTAAATCACATTCCAATCAATAACATGATTAGCATTAGGTATATATTTCTTAAGCAATGAAACATGAAATAAATTATGTATAGACATAGATGCAGGAAATGTAAGCATATAATCTATTGGACCAATCCGCTCTAGGATTTCAAATGATCCACAATATATGGCTGCCAACTTGGAACAACTTACCAACTTTAGGTAACTTCTATTGCCTTTCACCTTCAAGAAAAAATGATCACCCACTTTAAATTTCCTGTGAGTTTTGTTCTTGTCAGCATAGATTTTCTTCCTGTCCCGGGAAGCCTTCAAATTCATCTTTATCTTTAACAATTTCTCCTCCATTTCCCTGAGCAACTCTGGTCCAACCACTTCTATATTATTTCGGTTTTCCTAGCTTAATGGGGTGTTGCACTTTCTTCCATAAAGTGCTTTAAATGGGCTCATATTCAGTGATGCTTGATACCCATTGTTGTAGGGAAATTCTACCAAGTGTAGATAATGTTCCCATTTAGATGGGTTGTCCATCACATACATTCTTAACATATCCTCTATCACTTGGTTCACCCTTTTTGTTTTCCCATCAGACTCAGGATGATAGGTTGTGCTGAAGTTCATATTTGTTCAGAACCCCTTGTATAATCCTCTTCAAAACTTCGAGGTAAAATTTGGGTCTCTGTCAGAAACAATTGTCCTGGGAATTCCATGCAAGCATGCTACTTCCCTCATATAAATATCAGCAACATAAGTTTCCTTGTGAGTAACCTTCATAGGAATGAAATGGGTGGATTTATTAAGCTTATCCACCACCACCATGATTGCATCATGTTTCTTGCTTGTTATGGGAAATCCTATAATGAAATACATTACCACCACTTCCCACATCCAGTGAGGAATGGGTAATGGATGCAACAACCCAGTTGGGTGTCTACCCTTTGACACTCCAAGCATTTATCTATGTATTCAACAATATCCCTCTTCATACTTGGCCAATAATATTGGCTCTTGACTACTGAAACCATTTTCTAATAGCTTGGGTGTCCTCCATAAGGCACATTATAGATTTATTTTAAAATCACACTCCTCAATTCAAGAGAATTGGGTACATAAACTCTATTTTTGTACAAGAGAACTCCATCAATTGACAATTCATAATTTTCATCTTTCTACTACATTTTATCTTGTTGCAATTTTGTTACCAATTCCATGTACTGCAAATCAACTTTTGCAGCCTAAGAAATTATGCCTTTAAGATCCATATAATACATGCTAATGGATGTAGCATGCACTTCATGCACTCTCCCGATGAGTGCATCAACCACTTCGTTCTCTTTTCCTTTGATGTGCTTCATATCAAAGTCATATTCACAGATGAATTCCATCCATCTACTCTACCTAGCATTCAAAGTAGGCTATTCAAACAAATATTTTAGACCATTATGGTCTATCCTCATCTCAAACCTCTTTCCCATGAGGTAGTTCCTCCACTTCCTCAAGGCGTGCACTATGGCTGCCAATTCCAAATCATGAATGGCATAGAGCCTTTCACGTTCTTTCAATTTTCTAGACTCTAAACATATCACAAATCCTTTCTGACTAAGAACTCCTCCTAGTCCTTCTTTGAACACATCTGTGAAAACCACAAAATATTCATTTGGATCTGTAATATTCATAATTGGAGCACTAGTTAACAGTTTCTTCAATTGTTGGAAGCTCTTTTCATATTCTTTTGTCCATTGAAAATTCTTCCCCTTCCTTTGAAAGGAAGTGATTGGGTGAGCTATTTTCGAAAATCCTGCAATGAATCTTTTGTAGTAGCCATATAGACCCATGAAGGATCTGAATTTGGTCACATTATTAATTGTTTTCCACCCTTTAATGGCCTCAATATTTTCAGGGTCTACTGCTATCCCTTCTTCAGATATGATATGCCCGAAATAGTGAATTATGTTTTGATAAAATGAGCACTTCCTCAGTTTGGCATTCATATGATGCTCTCTTAGAACTTGTAGCACCATCCTCAAATGATGCTCATGATCTTATTATGACTTGGAATATACAATGATTTCATCTATAAAAACAATGACAAACTTGTCTAAATATTCCCAGAAAAAACCATTCATTAAGCACATAAAAACAACTGGTTCATTTGATAACCAAAATGGCACCACTGTGAATTCATAATGACCATACCTTGTCCTGAAGGTGGTATTGCTGATTTATTCCTCTTTAATCCTTACCTGACGATATCCTAACCTGAGATCAATATTTGAGAATATCTTTTCATCCTTCAACTGATCAAAGAGAATATCGATCCTTGGAAAAGGATACTTGTTCTTTATAGTTACTGTGTTCAACTATATGAAATTGATGCACAATATCAATGTCCCATATTTATTTTTCATGAACAAGACTGGGGAACCCCAAGGTGACACACTTGGGCATATATACCCCTTCTTTAGAAGTTATTAAAGCTATATTTTCAACTCCTTCAACTCTAGTGTACTCATTTTGTAAGGAGTCTTTGATACTAGAGCTGGTCCATGAATTAAATTAATAAAGAAGTCAATATCTCTCTTTGGGGGTACTTGGTATCTCCTTGGACACATCTTCAAAATATTCCAGGACTACATGATCCTGCAGATTTGGAGCCTTATCCTTAGATGCTTCTTCCATATGGGTTGTAAGTATTTGACAAACTTTCCTGTAACACTTCTTTAGCTTCATTGCTCAAATTTCCAAGATAGTAACTACCCTAGGAATTCCTTGGTCTGCTCTCCAATTTCCTTCTTCATCCAAGCAATTGAATTCCTTGTTATGGAAATCTAATACGACATGGTGTTGGTCCAATGAATCCATACCAATTAGACAATCATATGATCCCAAAGGATGTAAATTTTAAACCTGCGAAGTAAAGCAATGCATATATATTCTTAAGCAATACAAAAATTAATCAATGGCTCATACACAGAATACACAGAGATCTTTACCGGAAACCCTCAACCAGGAAAACCTTTATTTTTCATTATATTGAATTTCACCATTCGCCATACAATATATACAATGTTTTTAGGTATTCCGTAGATACCAAAACCCTAATCCCTTAATCCGGGATTAATTTACAAATCAGCTAAAAATAGCAAAATCCGCTAAAAATAGCAAAATCCCCTAGGTGAAGGGATCGTCAGACGCAGTCGTCGTATCTGACGCACCCACACACACACACACACACATGCAAAGAATATAACACACACCCAACAAAGGAAATATATTCAAATCTGCATTGGTATCCATCCCATTCATTCCCACTGAACATGATTTAACCAACTCAACAAATTTCATCTTGGCTCCTGTAGCCAGTTGCACCAACCAATATTTCCCATGCTTTCTTCTTGGAAAAAACAATATTTCGACTACCTTAGGGTCTATATAGCTATGACTAGCCCCCGAATCAATTAAAATAGTAAAGGCATGGTTATTGATCATACCTTCAACTTCAATCATGTGTGATTGAAACTCATATTTCTTATTGTCTAGGGTTGCATAGATCCTTGGTACACATTTTCCCATGTCCTCCATTGTTTAATATTGATGAACATTGTGCACAACTCTCTCCTTGTCATTTTTGTGAGGACAATCTCTATACTTGTGGTCTCCCTTACAACCCCAACATTGAATGGGTGACTTCCTTACCCTTTTTCCACCTACCTCAACCATTCTATGCCCTATAAAATATGGTTATCCTTGAGGACTATTTTGGAAAAATGCAGGCTTGCTTCCCTTATACCTCTTCTCCTTCTTGAATTTCTTCTTGTCCTTCCAAGCTTTATGGAAAGTAAACTTTCCTTTTTTCTAATCATACAATATTTTTTCTATCCTTATAGTTTCTTCCAGAGTCTTGGGATCATCATATTGGATTTTATCACTGATTTAATATGGAAGCCCACTCAGGTACCTCTGAATATTCACTGTCTCATCCTTGATGAAGGAGACATACTTCAACAACTCTAAGAATATCCTTTCATATTCATCAATAACCATGCTTCCTAGTTTAATTTCAAAGAACTCTTTCATCTTTATGTCATTATACCTCTTGTTTAGGTTTTTCTTCTCAAAATGCTTCTTGAACTCCTTCCAAGTCACATTTTTCTCCCTGAGGTGTTGTACTTTCACGAGTTGATACCACCACACGGATTCCTTTCCTTTAAGCTGGTAGATGGAAATTATTCCCTCTGCATGAGAAGAATATTTATGCAATTGGAGGTACTTCCTCATTCCTAGCAGCCATGTTTCAACATATTCATCCTTGGTATGACCTCCATCAAAAGTAGGAGGTTTGATCTTATTCATTTCTCTTTTCAACGCATCCACCCCAGACCTCCTATGTTTCCTCACATGGATGGAATTGAGCTATTGTGTGATCTCCTATGGGAATTCTCTTGGGAGTGGTGTTGATGTCTGCTACCACTCCTTGATCTTCCTTTCTTTTCAAGGGTCCTGTGCCTTCATTATTTGTTGGAGCTAGTCTCCTTATCCAACTTGTTTTCATTTTTTTCCAGTATCTGAATTAACTTCATGTTGAAGAATTATTTTTGTTCCTTGGCCTTCATAACCCTCTCATTATCAGTCGTGTGGCTCTCGACATATCTCTGTAATTTTCTGAGGGTCTCAACAATATTTATGTCTTCCTCCCTTTCTCCTCCATGTCCATTGGATTTGGTTCCTTCACTATACAATGACATTCAACCCTTTGTTTTCATCTTCTTGACTAAAGACTACTTGAGTATCATCCATCACTTCTATACTCTGTGTTGACTCTGATCTGACAACTGTTAACTCTGCGAAAATAATGTGCAGTCAACAGAACTGTGTCAGGCTAATTGTTCTTAATAATATCATGGAAACATGAACCATTATGATTCATTAATATATCATAATTCTTTTATGTTGTTTTCCTAAGAAATTGACTATTCAGATCCAATTTTTGGGTGAACATTTATCTTTTACTATTCAAGAGATTTCCAATGGCTACTTCTGTTATCACTCCAAGAGTCACTCCTAGACTACAAATGAGAGTAATCTTGGTAACATAGAAATAAAAATACTTGATTGGTTTTGTGGATCAAGAAAATGAAAACAAGGAAGGGAAAGGACAATAATATACTGTAAATCAATGATGGACCATTGGGATATGGAGTCAAGAAAACACCCTGCTCATTAAATGAAATCAATCTACATATCAGATAAAGTTTTATTGAATAGAGGAAGAAAAAGATAACACAAAGAAAAAAATCCATAAGGCAAATATCCTCTCTGCATAAATTAATTCAAGGTAATTGAATGTAAACAATGAATAATAGGAAATATACATAAGATCCTCAGACACTCAAGAATCCATTAATCAAAGGAAACCATGATCCTCAAGGTGTACAATTCATTCAAGTAAGTAGACAAATTGGAAAATAAAACAATAGATACAATCTGATAGCAAATATATCATGAACCTTAAATAACATTTTTTTTAAAAAAACATAAGCCCCTCAGGGTTACAATGATCACAGGCAAAGTGCCTCCTACAAATCTCTCATCTCTCTCGGCTCATGAATCCAACCCCTCTCCAAGAGATATATCCTTCCTTAAATAGAAAATAACATCCAAATATCATTAGGAGATCGAGTCCCATCTCCTCCATTGGATTCTAAAACTTGGAGATAGGTGGAAACAATCAAAGAGACAAAAATCCAACAAACTGCTAATTTTTCAGGAATTTGTTGGAAGTCATTAATAAATTGTTTCCACCTCACTGCATGAGGTCTTTGATGGAGATAAAATTTAGGTACAGGTGTCCCTTGACATCTAAATGATCCTTGATAATCCATTTGAATCCTCCTTGATAGGTGGCAACCTCCCAACAAGGCAAATATCCAAACTGTAACTGCTATAGGAAATTTTGTAGCTCTGCTGTAAAATAGTTCTACACATTTCGTAGCACCACTTCTATGTATAATATCTCTCTAACAATAACAAATTTTTCAAAACTGAGAAGGGGTTTTGTTATTTGGAATATGATGAACAAAAACCTCCATTTTTCAAAAATACCTTCCCATTTGTTCATAATCCAAGTTTTTATTTAGTCACTCAAAACTTGCAGAAGTGTCCTTGCAAAATAACTCTCCACATTTCGTAGCATCGATCCAAAACAAGCCCGTAGTTTCCATAGCACCGATCCTGTATTAGCCTCTGCAAATTTGGTAGAACCCATCATCAAAACAACTATGTGGATTTGGTAGTGCCACTGTTAAGTTCATCTTAGGATTTTTTGTAGAATATAAGGTAGCAAAATCGCAGAACATACTACATAGATGATTTTGTAGTGCCATGTTTGAAATAACTCTGCAAATTCGGTAGTGCACATCCTTTGTTTTAGGAAAGTCTCTATTCACATAAGATTTCTCTTTAATGTGTGAATGAAGTTGGGCTTTGGTATATTCATTATATTTGGTAGATAGGATAGGTTTTACTTAGGACACTTGAGCACACACCGCCTTTGGCCAAAGTGATTAATGAGAAATTATCAAGGCTCGATGACGAATTGGGAAACTATGACCATAGGAAAAGGACCAAAGGAATTTGGAAAATCTAATACAAAATTTATGAAGGCCCTTAAAATTTTGATGGTGCATTTTTGAGTGCTAACATTGGCTCCAACTGTGATGGAGGCTTCATTGTGAGGCTTCCAAGAACTTTAGCAGTTTCAGTCTCCTTATCTATTGGGATATGGAGTCATTTGTGTAACCAACGTCTAAATACTGTCAAAAATTGCCACTTATTCAAGAAACTGAAAGGCTCACTAGAAACTGAAGGGAAGCAATGCTCAGGAAGTGATCTTATTACCTATGCTACCCTACCCTAACCAGATCGACAACTTGCTCAAGTAAAGGAAAATTTTCATAGTAACCATTCAAGAAAATTCATGGTTGAAGGAATCCCATCCATACCAGTGATCAATAGAGAGTAACAAAGATATGAAAATAAAGATGTAAATTATTTCAGAGAAACATGTTTACCCATGAATACCTGTGAAATAATGAAAATTGGAATCTTCAGACAATCTGAAACATATGACTCCATATAAGCTACAATTGGATCCTCGAGACCATTGTTGGAAAATTGTTGATTAAGAAAAGACAATTGTTCATACATACATTCCTCTTTGCTTGAAAACAAACAACCTTCTGGTTCCCTTGAGATCAGATTTTGATCATCAACAATTGTTGTCTCTTTGCTTTTAGCATGACGATCACAAGATAGTGGTACAATCGAGTTTAAATCACACTGATAATTATGATCATCCAAGAACATATATCTATATATGCAATCAACAGTTATAATATGTTCAACATGCTTTGAAAACTGATCATAAAATAGACATGCATCCTTGTCCATAGAAAAATTTGCAAATGTTGAAGAATTCGATTCCAAATGTGAATCATATTTATTGTCTTCTTGCTGCAAATCTAAAATATAATGACAGTCCTCTTTTTCATATGCATGAAAATTTTCAAAGAAAACCTGCTCTTGGATCCTCCTGGAGGCACGGATGTTATCCTCAACTTATTGAGCATCTTCAAATAATATTCTTAAGGATGAAGCCTTTCTTTCTCTCAGGAGAAGCACAATTTCTAGATACTAAGCCATAACATAGAATGCCATGGCAGTAGTATCTATAGGATAGATCTCTAAGGGCATGTCATGATAAATATTGTAGAACCTTTTGTTAAATATGGACAAAGCTTCTTCCTCTCCCCTCCTCAAAGCATAAAAATCAGTGAGGTACAAATAAAGGGACTTGTTTTCACCCCAATACTTTAAAAATGCATTTCATAGATTGATCCAAGAACTAATGGAATCAACTCCCAAACCTTTAAACCACACAACAACATATCCAAAAAAGGATTTGGAGAACAAGCTCATGGTAACATCATCATGAGCTATCTCAAACTATTCAAGAAAGTTCTCAAAGGCCTCCAAATGTCTCTCAGTTGTAACATGGCATTCTCCAGAGAACTGAGGAAGATACTCAAGGAAATCAAGAGGATAAGGATGAAGGTAATATGGAAGTCTTAAAGGTCTGAATATTTTTTCCCTAATCTTAAATTGGAATTTAGTGGGTTGTTGAACACTAGAAATTTGTTGGTAAAGGTCAGAGGAGCTGGAAGCCTTAACTGAATAAGTTTTATTATTTGCAAAAGGATAATAATCATTTGGTGCATGTTGAATTTCAACAGGCTGGTTATTAACAACAGAGGAAATGGTAGAAGGTAATAAATCAACTTTGAAATTTATGGAAGGGAGAGAATCATAAGGTTCATACTGATTAAAAAATTATATATGAACCTCGTCTTCTTCAGGTGTTTGAAGTGGATGGATATCCTTAAAATCAATGACATGGGAAGGGGGTAAATCTACTTGTTTGAAAAATGAATATGCAAGAGAAGGATGGTGGTATTTAGAGTATACGAAGAATATTATGATTCTCCTAATGTGTGCAGGGAAATTCAAGAAAGAATGAAAGAAAAAGAGCACAAGTTCCATAAATAAATTCAAAACTTGATACCTGAACTTGCCTTTGTCTTTCATTTATGTCAAAGCTTGTTCCCACAGTGGAGTCTTCCAACAAGTTCTTCTTCATGAAGTCACCAAGTAGAAAATATGCAGTCCTCTAGGTTCCCAACTTCATTCTACCATCTATACTTGGAATTGTACTTATCGTTCTACCTAGGGAGATATTCAACATCCTCAAATTGCCTCCCCGAAAACAATGCCATTTATGTTATCACTCCAAGAGTCACTCCCAGACTACAAATGAGAGTAAGATTGGTAACATAGAAATACAAATACTTGATTGGTTTTGTGGATCAAGAAAAAAAAAACAAGGAAGGGAAAAAATAGTAAGCTGTTGTAAATTAATGATGGAACATTGGGCTATGGATTCAAGAAAACACCCTACTCATTAAATGAAATCAATATGCATATTGGATAAAGGTTTATTGAATAGAGGAATAAGAATATAACACAAAGAAAAACATCCATAAGGCAAAGATTCTCTCTGAATAAATGAATTCAAGGTACTTGAATGTAAACAGTGACTAATAGGAAAGATACATCAGATCCTCAGATGCTCAAGTATCCATTAATCAAAGGAAACCATGATCCTCAAGGTGTAAAATTCATTCAAGTAAGAAGAGAAATTGGAAAATAAAATAAGAGATACAATCTGATAAAACATATATCATGAGCCTTCAATAACCTAAATGTTTACAAAAACATAAGCCCCTCAGGGTTACAATGATCATAGGCAAAGTGCCTCCTACAACTCTCTCATCTCTCTTGGCTCATGAATCCAACACCTCTCCAAGATCTCCCTTCTTCCTTAAATATAAAATTTCGTCCAAATATACTTAGGAGGTCTAATCCCATCTCCTCCATTGGATTCTAAAACTTGGATATAGGTGGCAACAATCAAAGAGACAAAAATCCAACAAACTGCTAATTTTCATGAATTTGTTGGAAGTGATTAATAAATTGTTTCCACCTCACTGCATAAGGTATTTTATGGAGATAAAACTTAGGTCGAGGTGTCCCTTGAATTCTAAATGATCTTTGATAAGCCATTTGAATCCTCCTTTACAGGTGGAAACCTCCCAACAAGGCGAATATCCAAACCGTAACCGCTACAGGAAATTCTGTAGCGTCACTGTAAAACAGTTCTGCACATTTGGTAGAACCACTTTTATGTCTAATATATCTATAACCATAACACATTTTTCAAAACCAAGAGAGTTTTTTTTTTATTTGGTATGTTATTAACAAAACCCTCCTCCATTTTTAAAAAGTACCTTCCGATTTGTTCAAAATACATGTTTTAAGTTAGTCACTCAAAATTTGCAGAAGCGTCCTTGAAAAATAACTCTGCGCATTTCGTAGCACCGATCCAAAACAGGCCTGCAATTTCTGTAGCGTCGATCCTGTATTAGCCTCTGCGAATTCGGTAGCACCCATCGTCAAAACAACTATGTGGATTTGGTAGCGCCACTGTTAATTTCAGCTTAGGAGTTTTCATAGCATATAAGGTAGCAAAATCACATAACATACTACATAGATGATTCTATAGCGCCATATTTGAAATAAATATGCAAATTCGGTAATGGACCTCCTTTGTTTTAGGAAAGTATCCATTCTCATAACATTTATCTTTAATGTGTGAATGGATCTGGGCTTTGGTATATGCATTAGATTTGGTAGATATGATAGGTTTGACTTAGGACACTTGAGCACACACCACCTTTGGCCAAAGCGATTAATGGGAAATTGTCAAGGCTCGATGACAAATTGGGAGACTATGACTATATCCAAAGGACCAAAGGAATTTGGAAAATCTAACAAAAAAATTATGAAGGTGCTTAAAATTTTGATGGTGCGTTTTTGACTGCTAACAACTTCCATGCTCAATTCTGAATCTTGAGCAGGAAGTTATGGACATGTGAACAATTTGTCCCTTTTCTATTCTTTAAACAATTTTTTTGGGCGCTAGCCCCTTCCCTTTAGCCTTTAATCCACATGTGACCACTACTGTGACCAAGTGCTAATAGTTGGGCGCTTACTCCGTGCTTCTAACACTTTCAGTGCTTGAGTTTTACAGGATTTGGGTGTTTCAACTCTGCAAAATGCGAATATCTGGGCCTTTGATGTTTTCAACTCACCAAAATGCGAATATCTCGAACCTTGAACTCGCGAAGTTCACAACAGATGTGAGAGGGATCAATGGTCCCCACTCTCTACCCAAATCAACAACCAAACTTAGCTTTGGGACTCTATCCTTTAGGTTTCCAAAGCCTTCAATGCCACAAACCTCCAGAGTGACAACTCTCCAGAGTGTCATATGTTATGACATACGTCCACGACTGTCACCAATCACAATGAACTTCGACGCTTCGACCTTCGGGAGTTCTCAACCCACATGACCCCACTTTTGTCTAAAGTGTCTAACCTATGAAGTGTGGTATCTGGCACCAATCATCCCCTACGACCATCAGGGGCCCCACTATCTATGCTCAAGAAGAGGGCCACCTGATGAAAAATTAGAAGCAAACACATGGCCCACTATGATGGGTGACATGTGTCACACTCTAACTGGAATTTCTATCCTCCAAGGTTATTAACTCAATGACACATGGCACACATCTCATGTGTCCATGTCAACCCTGGTGACGTCAGTATGTCATGTCACATTGGTGCTTCAAAACTTTAACACTTCGGGCTTTTGATGTTTTTACTTCCACAACCTCGTTAACTTCTGAATGTCAAACTTCTGCACTACTTTATCTTTCAGGGTCCACATAGTACAATTTCCATCATATAAGGTGGTGACACATGGCCCCGCGTGTCAGATTTGATTTGGTCCAATAAGGTCATCATAGTTCCATTCTGACTGACACGTGGTAGGACTAAGGAAGTCCATGTCACCCTGGGTGACATCATCATGACACGTCACTTCGGGACTTTGGAGAATTCACCATAGAACAGCCTTGTTTCTCTCGAACTTCAAACTCCCAAACAAGTTTATCTGCTGACACGTGTCTCTTTCGATGAATGGTCTGGATTAACTCTGGAATTTGGGACTTCGAGCTTTGAAATTTTGTGGCTTAGCACAATTTGTTCCTCCCAAGCGTTGAATTTAGAATGGTTGTGAGTTCTATTGTTCACACCCTCCCACATGCAGATCTGATGACTGAGATGTGTTTTCATCATTGTTGTTCCTTACCACTTTCCCTTGGCTTGATCTATGTCTCCCAACTATTCTTGGTCAAATCCAATGGTAAACACTTCTCCCCCAGATCTATGGTCTAGACCCACTTCGGGACTTTGGAACTTCAGGCTTTAGCCCCTTTAAACTTCTCCAAAGTCACAATGACCGAAGTACATAGGGGTTAATCCCAATGCACTTTTCTCGATATTTGATGGTTGTGAATGATTCTCCTTCTCCCAAAGATATTCCATGGCCCAACACCATAGTTACTACAGTCTCTTTTCTATGCTATCTTTCTTGAATCGCTATACCACCTGAGCTTCCAAACATGACCAAGGTGTTCTCTTGGCACTCTAGAATTCTCTAAAATTCAAATTTTTTCCCTCTGAACAACAATTTTCTCTGAGATTTTGATTACATAACCACTTATACGACCTATTTCAAGCTCAGTGTCGAAACCTGGGCTCTGAACTTCAATTTTCTCCATTTTGACAACAATTCCTTTTCGAAACCGTTTCTTCAACTTCCACCTATTTCAAGCTCAGTGTTGAAACCATGGCTCTGATGAAATTTTAAACAAACATAACATTATGTTCATACACATATTCATGTGGAAGTGATAGTAATACATACATGCAACAAACAAAGGAAATTTTGATTACATTATAACACATATACAATATACACATCACATAGAGAACATATATTTGGTACTTATCTTTTAATAGATGACCACCAACTGCGTGTAGACATTCCACGAACCTTCCATCCTTATGCCACTCTGCTCATCATGCTTAGTAGTGGGTCACCCCCGAGCTGGGAATAAAATCCACCGAAGGAAAAGGAATCCTAGACTAGGTTGAGGCTACGAGAGACTGCATAGTGCAACTAGAAGGATTATCTCCAAGGAGCTTACTGACACTCACTTCTCACAGAATCTCATTCTCCACATGCATGTCCCACCCTGAGAATAAGCACCTTCACTATTCCATAGTCCATCGACTACTCCACTTCTCTTTGAGGGCTTCAGCAACAAGTTAAATTAGGAATTATCAGAGCTCTATAGCTAGTGCTAGACTCTCTCCAGGAGAAATCACTTCCCCAACAAACCCTCTCACTTGGAGAGATTTTCTCACAGGCCTAAAAACCTACTTCTTCAACCACAAGACTGAAAGCCCACCTCTTCAACCATGGGCATGACAACCCGCCTCTTCAATCCACAACAACCAAAATCAGGTAAGGCAAGGGGATGACTCAAAAACATTATAGAGGTTCACAATGGAAAAAATGGCTCTAAATGCATGCTTTTTCAATGTGTGCATGAACTGCACAAGGGATGGCCAAAATCTTCAAGATGATCTCGTGGGACAACTAAAATGGCCATATTGGTCAGAATGTTGAGAGCGAGCAAGGAAAATGGTGAGAATGGTTAGCCTGCATAATTGTGAGAGAGTTGGAATGGTGAGAGCAAACCCATCAGGAAGGTGGCTAGAATGGTTCATGAACCCCTACAATGGTGTAAATTACCACTTAAATCTGCATGCATCCTGGGTGAGACTTGGCTCTATAGGAGCATGTTACCCTCCACTTGGATTTTGTTCCTCTTCCCTAAAGGAACTTAGGATAATTGGGTTTATTTCCCAACTTTAGTCTTTTTCAGGAATACATTATAATATTCCCTTGGGTTAAGCCCTCAAGATTATCCCCTCATCCTAGCCTCTCAGCTAGTCTCATCCCTTTCTCTACCCAGTGGAGCATAGTCCCCCATAACTCTTTCTTCATGGTCGGTCTACACACAATGATGTATTTTATTAATAATCTACATAATTACATATATAAAATCAGCCCCATTGGCCTTAGCTTCTAGGCTCTCCAGCCTAATAAACACATAAGCCTACCAACTTATAATTACTTGGATCACCAGCCTATAAACATCATTACATTTCACAAGGGCTTGACCTTGGGGTATTACAATTTCGACCATCAGTTTCTCTTTTGAACTCACACATTAGGGGGTATCTGTTATAGTCCAAAAATGCCTTACCTATGCATACAAGACATTGGCATTTCCACTTACATACTTTTCCAAAATAGTGTTGAGGATTCTTCTTAAAAAAACATTTTTTGGAAAGTGTACACGACCTGCTGAACTAATAGCCCACGTACACATACGTGCTGTATGTTAGTTATCCCACATACATATGCGAGTTTCATGCTAGTTATCTCACGTTTACATCCAAAAGTTACAAAAAATATAAAATTGCAAGGAATTCGGTGGAGTATATGGGATATAGAGGTTTTCCCAACCATTTTATCCCTTGTATCCCATCCCCAAATCGAATAACCATACTTTTCTCTTATAAAAAGAGGTCTTAGGGTGTCACTTGAAAACAAAATCAGGAGAATAAGTAAACTCTACCAAAATCCCTTCCCCTTATTAGCCGAAGTTTTGCATCCTATTATGATTTTTGGCCTCATCCTTCCCTTCCATCGCTTTCTCCTTATACAACCCTTTCTCCTTTCCCAAGCGATAAGTTGGTTGTAAGAAGTGATGTAGACCCCTCTTCTCTCCTCGGGGCTGCTCGACCTCCTGGTCAAAGATATTCAATTTTCAGAGCTGAATTGGCTCTCTGAAACCTTTATGGTCTCTCTTGTAATTAAACATAATCCCTTTCAGTTTTTTGGTGCAGGTTCTATGATACCTGCAACCTCTCCCTTCGTGCTTCTAAACTATCAGGGTTTAGGTGCTATCTCCTCCTCCATTAGTCATTTCTTGTATTTGACCTCGGGCTATGTCCACACACAATTGCAGGTGCAGTCGAGAGTGGTTTGGTATCAACCCAATTTTCTCCTCGTAATTGACTATCAATATTCACGCGTCCCTTTTTCAATACCTTGGTTTCAATTGCGGCCCGCTCTCAAATTTTTAAAGTCCAATCACTTTTTGTCCCCGTAATCCTGCATGCCTGTAGATATTGTGATCTTGGGTGGAGCCTCTCGATCCACGGTTCATATCTGCCTCCTTTAATTCCTTCTCTCTGGATCACACCCTCCTATATCTTAGCGATCTGTTGACATGTGCCCCTTTCAAATCAACGGTCCTAATTGATTTCTCTTTTCGGGCTTCAAGAGTTTCAATTCTCAACTCCTGCTTTCTTTGCAGTGGCTATATTCCAAAATGGAAGATCTATTGACACCTGTCCTCCTCAAATCGACGACCCTAGCTTCTTTGTGACTTTGGACTTTGGAAAATCTCAACTCTCAGCTTTTACGAAACAATTTTATCTTAAGCTTGCGATATATTGACATGTGCCTCCCGCAAATCGACGACTGCGATTGCTTCGGGTGTTCGGACTTCAGAAAACTCAACTTTCAACTTTTACTTTCCCTCTTAGTGCACGGATTTATGCCGTGTGTCCTCCTGAATCATATGACTATAATTTACTTCAGGTCTTTACCCAGAGTCCACAGATTTATGCCGCGTGTTCTCTTGAATTGAATGACTATGATTCACTTCGAACCTTCGGGTTTCGGAGATCTCAACTCTCAATTTCTCCATGCTCACTTTTTCTCAGAACGTTTCACTCGGAGTACACAATCAATTGACGTGTGTCCTCCTACATATCGACGAATGCCAACTACTTCGGCTATTCAGACTTTGGAAGTTTCAACACTCCACTTTTGCTTCTTCTTGAAGCTCACGATCCGTCACCACGTCTCCCTTTGGATATGACGGTCTAGATTCACTTTAGGTTTTGGGTTTTGGGAGTTTCAACACTCAACTGAAATATTCAAAGTGATTTTTCCCAAAGCTTCAGAATTTTTGACATGTAAACCCCTGGTGACCAACGACCAGGATCTATTTTAGCTCTTTGACTATTTCTCCTCCTATGTGCACACAGAGGCTAAAGTTCATGCACCTTGCAAAGATCTGATGACCTGGAATGATCCTGCTCCCTCTTGAATGGATCTTAGTCGATGACTCATGCAATCTTCAGAACTTTGTTTCCCTTGAATATTTCTCTCGCTATCTCTTGTGATCTTTCTCCTTCGAGCACTTTGACTCCTTATAGGATTACTTTGACACTTAGTCAAATTTCGGATCTGTGCACTCTTTGCAAGAAACTCTTACGCAAGGCTTAACTTCTTGCGGGTGACTGTGCACGCCTTGCAATAGTCCTTTTTCACTCCTTGCAAATGGAAAGTTATCGTTATCTCTTCTGAGATTATGAGTCGAAACAAACTCTACCACTTTTTGTAGTAAATTCTCACGTAAGATTTAGGTTCTTGCGGATGAGTGTGCATGATTTACAACAGACACTTTGCACTCCTTGGAAAGGGAAGTTTCATGCTATCTCTTCCGAGTCGAAATAGACTCTATCAATGCACTCCTTGCAAACTGGATGCACACCTTGCATGAAATCAACAAAGAGAACAATTGAAACTTATCTTAACACTTCACAATTTCATATACTCAATAATATCACTCACTCATTCATGAAAACAACAATAATAGGGAATTGTAAATAGCAACAACGCTATGCATTAGATCAATTTTCCTCTATTATATTCATTCAAAAGTAAATGGATACAACTATGATAAACAACAACAAAACTTAGCAACAACTAAATCGCAACAAACTCCTACTAACTTGTAGCAGCCTCATTTAGGAATAACACACATCTACATGTACAAGAGGTCCTCTAGGGTTCCCTCTGACTACCTCTCCTATCGAATTAATCTCTAACAACTATTCAAGCTCCATTACATTAAATTCTGAGAGTGAAACTCCTAGATCTCTCATGATCATTCAGCTTCTGAGCATTTCTCTCTTCTTCAATCATCCATTAAAAATAGATCTACAGGAAATGCCAGTGTTTAGATTCCTTTTAATTAAAAAGGTGCGTTATGGCACGGTGTTTTCCCTCCATGTGGGATTTGTTGACGATGCTCCTCCATCATACTCCACTACTGGGAAAATCACGATCTCTTCCTCATGGATCCCTATGCTATGCTCTTGATTCTTGAGGGTCCCAAACCTGAAATTGGAGCTGTCCACTTGCTCCTCTTCCTTGTTTCCTCTATTGCCCTGCTGCTCCTACAGGTCCTCTCCTTTCTCATACTTCTTTGATGACTGCTTCTTATGCTGCTTCCAACATTAATCGCTTTATCTAATCTATTTCTTTGTCCAGCTGGTCCACCAAATGGCTTTCCTCCTGCAGTCCTCTCTATTGTATCTTCTCTCCATCAATTTCCACTTTAACTTGTTGGATAATATGCATTTGCATCTTTACCCTTCTCTCCAGGGCCTCTAGCTCTTCGAAAATATCAACAAGATCCATGCTATTTGTTTCTCCCTCCTCTGTTGTAGGTTCACATTCTACAATTATCTCTTACTCATCTTCCTGACCAAAAAATTTGAGCCATTCCTATGATTTCTCTTCTCCCCCTACTGTAGATCTCAATTCTACACTTGCCTAATGTTCATCTCCTCAGATGAAATTTTTTAGCAGTTCCACCAAATACTCTTATTTCTCCATCTCTTGGGAACATTGAAATATGTGCTCTTTCTCCTTTTTACCAACCTGATCAATCTTATCCTTCATGTTATCTTCATCTCCCGTGGAACTATCTAGCCATTCTGTTGCAGATTTCAGTTCTCCAATATCACTACTGAGTTTCTTCTCAAGTTCCTCCTCTGAAAGATTGACTTTTTTCATATCCTCTTATGTTGGTTCAAGTCCAACTTCCTCCAACTTCTCTCCAGGATGGTATGCTCCTCCACCTGTTTCCAACTTAGCCTATTGGGTATGCCTACTCTACACATTTACAATTCTCTATAGGGATTCCAGTTCCTCATACATCTCATTACAGTCTATGATGTATGCTTCCTCTTCTATTGCGGGCTCGAGTGCTGCAGTCATATCCTATTCATCTCCCGGGATGAAATTTTTAAACAATTCTCTTCTCCTGCAATATGCATAACTGTCTCCTGGTAGCCATCTTCTGGTTCTGGATTGTCCAACCAATCCTCCAACATATTCATCTCTTACTCCCATTGAGTGAGCAATTCATCTGAATTCTCCTCTCTTTTTTGGGGGGAAGACATCAATGCCTGCTCCTTCTCATCCTCTTTAATAGTCCTTGATATATGTCTTTCCTCTATTGCACCTGTATCACATAAACAGTTAGCTTTCAAAGAATTTGGAATCATTGCCTCTTTCTTGGAATCTTATTTCACCACCCCCTCATGTGAAACACTTGTATTAGCCTCTGCTGGACTATTTGGAAGGAATATTTGAATTCCCCGAATGATCAAAACACACCTCTGATCTTCTTCCATTAATAGTCCTTGCTGACATGAACTCTCAATTGACTTCATCTCTTCTCCTTTTTCCACTTGACAACTTGGGATGTTCTTTCTACCCACCTAGCAGTCTATGAGATCACCTGATCTGTCTCCATTGTCGGCCTAGCAACTTGAAATTTTGTCACTTCTTTCCTAACAGTCTATGACTTCACCCACTGATCTCCTTCAATTTCCCACCTGACAACTTGAAAGTTCATTTCTACCCTCTTGGCAGTTTATGAGATCCTTAAATGATCTCACCTCCTCCTCATCAGTGAGGTTCCTCCCAGTTTCTATCTCATAGATGTGAACCATCTCCTTTCTATCTCTGAGGTTTTCCACATGCCTCAACCACCTCTCCAACAACTATTTTTGTCCTCTGGCCAACAATTTTTGAACATGCCATTTTACCTTCCTCTTCATAGGCCATTCATACCTCCAACATACCTTTGTTTTCTGCTGCATCTTCAATGTCAACTATTCCATTCTTTCTCTTATCTCAATGAGGTCCTTGTCAATTTTTGCTTTACTTTTCTACTTGCAGTCTCCTCTTCAACCATGCTCATGTCTTTTAGTATCCATCTTCCTCTTACCTCATCCCACCTGGCTATCTACCATTTGTTACACACCTTGCAACACTCTTCACAGAGCATCAATACTTTCTCTCCCTTCACCTGTTGTCTATAGGTGATCTTCAGCTTCTGATACCATTTGATGCCATCATATTATCTCTATACACCTTCTCACCTTTTCCTACAATTTGTAGACAAAATTCAACTCTAGATACTACTTGATGTAGTCAGACTAGCTCCTTCATCTCCTTTGCCTGAAATATATAGACGAAAATTAGATTTGATACCACTTGATGGTATCAGACTATTTCATTTGTCTCCTTCACCTAAAATTTAAAAACGAAATCTTCCTCTGATACCACATGATGCAGACCCCCCTTCTCTCCTAGAAGTTGCTCGACCTACCAGTCAAGGATCTTCGATTCTCAAAGTTTAATTGTCTCTCTAAAACCTTTATGGTCTCACTTGTAATTAAACAAAGGCCCTTTCATTCTTTTGGTTTAGGTTCTATGGCTCCCGCAACTTCTCCTTTCACGCTACTAAACTATCAGGGTTTAGGCGCTAGCCCCTCCTTCGTTATCCATTTCCCATATGTGACCTCAGGATATGTCCACTTATGATTGCAGGTGCAGTCAAGAGTGGTTTGGGATCAACCCACTTTTATCCCCACAATTCACTACCAATCACCATGTGTCCCTTTTGCAATACTATGCTCTCGATTATGACCCACTCTAAAATTTTTAATGTCCGAGCACTTTCTATCCCTGGAATCCTATGTGACCATCGATATCATAATATTGGGTGGAGCCTCTTGATCGACGGTTCATATATGAATCCTTTCCTTCCTTCTCTCCGGATCATGCCCTTTTGAATCTCTGTGATTTATTGATGTGTGTGCCTTTCAAATCAATGGTCATGATTGATTTCACCTTTCGAGCTTCGGGAGTTTCAATTCTCAACTCCTGCTTTCTCCATAGTGGATATATTCCAAAATGTAAGATCTGTTGACACATGTCCTCCTCAAATCGATGGGCCTAGGCTCTTTGGGACTTTGGACTTCGAAAATATAAAATCTCAACTTTTCCGAAATGATTTTATCGAAATCTCGCAATCTATTGACACATGCCTCCCGCAGATCGACTTCTTCAATTGCTTTGGCTCTTTGGAATTCGGGAAAATCAACTTTAAACTTTCACTTTCCCTCGAAGTATTTGGATTTATGTCACATGCCCTCCTGAATATGACGACTATAATTTACTTTGGGTATTTACCCGGATTCCAGGGATTTATGCCATGAGTTCTCCTGAATCAGACAAGTATGATTCGCTTCAGACCTTTGGGTTTCATAGATCTCAACTCTCAACTTCTCCATGCTTGCCTTTTCCTGGAATGTTTTACCCAGATTACACAGTTGGTTGACGCATGTCCTCCTATAGATCGACGACTCCCATATACTTCGGCTATTCGAACTTCAGGAGTTTCAACACTCCACTTTTTCTTATTCCTAAAGCTCATGATTCATCACCACACATCCCTCTAGATATGATGTTCTAGATTCACTTTGGGTTTCGGGTTTCAGGAGTTTCAACTCTCAACTGAAATCTTCGAAGTGATTTTTCCCGAAGCTTTAGATTTGTTGACACGTAACCCCCTCGCGACCAACAACTAGGATCTATTTCATCTCTTCGATGATTTATCCTCCTATGTGCACATAGAGGCTAAAGCTCGTGCACCTTTCTCATATCTATTGACTCAAAATGATCCCACTCCCTCTTGCATGGATCTTAGTTGATGACTCATGAAATCTTCAAAACTTTGTTTCCCTTGAATATTTCTACCACTATCTCTCGTGAGAATTCTCCTTCGATCCCTTTGACTCCTTAGAGGATTACTTTGACACTTAGTCGAATTTTGGATTTGTGCACCCCTTGCAACAGACTCTTACACAAGGATTAAATTCTTGCAGTTCACTGTGAACACCTTGCAGAAGTCCTTTTTTCACTCCTTGCAAATGGAAAGTTCTTGCTATCTCTTCTAATCTTATGAGTTGAAACTGGCTCTGTCACACTTTGCAGTAAATTCTCATGCAAGACTTAAGTTCCTGCATATGGCTATGTGTTAATGTTTATGCCATTATTATAGTTCTTTACATTTCAATAGATAAGAGCATAATAAGAACAAGATCACTGAGAGATACACATTCACAAGAGACACAACATTTATCCTGGGAAACCCTCTAGGGGAAGAAAACCCAGCAAAAATTTCCTTATCATAAATAGCTTATACAATGTTCAATAGATAACTCAAACCAATACAGATAGTCCTCCCCAAGAGATGCACCACTGTTCTTCTCCTCTCTCCAAATGGTAAGTGTAGCTTGCCTCATAAGATAATGAGCAAGTGAGTGTGTCTTAGAAGTGAGGCACTAGCCTCCTATATATACAAGACTGGAACGTGTGAAAGGGTTTCATTGACAGGGCCAACCTCTCACTCTGGGTGGGTAAACCCACCTTTAATTAATTCCAGGTCTTCAATAATAACTGTTGGGGCCGACTTCTTATTCTTCCCTTTATAATTGTCCGATGACCAATCCAATAAAGGGGATTCGGTCCTTATACAATTACCGACATGATTAATCCACAATGGGGATTAATCCAATAACAATAATAATAATAATGACATGATTAATAATCCTCAATGGGATTTAATCCAATGAATAAATATAATAATAATATTAAAACCCAGCGGTTACATTATTCAACCTTGCTTATAACAGAAGGGTATTCTTAATCGACTCATCAAGCGGCGAAGTGCATCATCGATTGGCATCGGAGGAACGGTATAAGTCAATATCATCTTGAAACATTGGCTAGCATATTTGAGTCATCGGAATTTTTCTTCGTCGACAACATCATCATTCTTGAAGAAATTCTATCATCATCGCATCAAATATGTATCTTTAAAATAAAATGATACCTCATCAAAGCACTAAATTTAGAAATACTGGCTCAATGTCTGGCTGACAATATGGTAGCACCGATTAATGGGTCCATCTTGCTTTACATCTAACCAAACTAGGTGGAAGCAAGGGAATATCATCATCTGCGGCTACGTCTAACAACGAGGTATGAAGTGATGAATCACAACGTCATGCTTCACAAATTTTGTGCACCTTGCAAAGATATGATGACCCAGCGGAATGATCTCGCTCCCTCTTGAGCGGATCTTAGTCGATGGTAATGCAATCTTGAGCTTTGTTTCCCTTTGAATATTTCTCTCGCTATCTCTTGTGATCTTTCTCCTTCGAGCACTTTGACTCCTTATAGGATTACTTTGACACTTAGTCAAATTCCAAATTTCATGTCACAATACCACTCTTTGCAAGAAACTCTTATGAAAGGCTTAACTTCATGTGGGTGGCTGTGCATGCCTTGCAATAGTCCTTTTTCACTCCTTGAAAATGGAAATTTATCTCTATCTCTTCTAAGATTATGAGTGAAATAAACTCTACCACTTTTTGCAGTAAATTCTCATGTAAGATTTAGGTTCTTGTAGATGAGTGTGCATGCTTTACAACAGACACTTTTCACTCCTTGGAAATGGAAGTTTCCGTTATCTCTTTTGAGTCAAAAAAATACTCTATCAATACACTCCTTGAGAACTACATGCACACCTTGCATGAAATCAACAAAGGGAACAATCAAAACTTATCTAAACACTTCACAATTTCATATACTCAATAATATCCTCCCTCATTCATGAAAACAATAATAGGGAATTGTAAATAGCAACAACGCTATGCATTAGATCAATTTTCCTCTATTATATTCATTTTAAAGTAAATGGATACAACTATGATAAGACAACAACAAAACTGCCCAACAACTACATAACAACAAACTCCTACTAACTTGTAGCGACCTCATTTAGGCATAACACATATCTACATGTACAAGAGGTCCTCTAGGGTTCCCTCGACTTCCTCTCCTATCGAAGTAACTACTAACAACTATTCAATCTCCATTACATTAAAATTTTGAGAATTGAAAACTCCCGGATCTCTCGTGATCATTCAGCTTCAGAGCATTTCTCTCTTCTTCAATCATCCATTAAAAATAGATCTATAGGAAATGCCGGTGTTTATATTCCTTTTTAATTAAAAGGCACGTTATGGCATGGTGTTGTCCCTCCATGTTGGATTCTTGTGATGCTCATCATACTCCCTTGTTGGGAGAAATCATGAGCTCCCACGCTCATGGATCCCCTATCTTATGCTTGATATTCTTGAGGGGTCCCAAACTGAAGTGGGTTAATCCCACTTGCTCCCTCTTCCTTGTTTCCCTCTATTTCCTACTTTGCTCCCTCTGGTCCTCTTCATCTCATACTCCTTTACAGTGACTTCTTCTTGTGCGCTAGCTGACTTGTCAATCGATTTATCTCCTCTATTTCTTTGTCCATCCGGTCCACTACCTGGCTTTCCTCTTGCAGTCTTCTCTGTTGCATATTCTCTCTGTGGTTTCTGATGCGGCATTTGGATGACGTTTGGGGCTGTCATTTGGTCCATTGCCTGGTTTTATAACATATATTTGTGGGTTGCATTCTGTGAACAGGCAGTTGGTGTGCAGCAGATTTCTCTTCTCCCCCTACTATACATCCCAATTCTACACTTGCCTCATGTTCATATCCTCGGATGAATTTTTTGAGTAGTTCCACCAAATAATCTTATTTCTCCATCTCTTGGGAACATTGAAATGTGTTCTCTTTCTCCTTTTACCAACTTGATCAATCTTATCCTTCATGTTATCTTCATCTCCCATGGAACTAGCTAGCCATTCTACTGCAGATTTCAGTTCTCCAGTCTCACTACTGAGTTTCTTCTCAAGTTCCTCCTCTAACAGATTGAGTTTTGTCATATCCTCTTATGTTGGTTCAACTCAAACTTCCTCCAACCTTCTCTCCCGGGATGGTAATGCTCCTCCACCTATTTCCAACTTGACTTCTTGGATAAAATGCTTTTGCATTTTTACACTTCTCTCCAGGGCTTCAATATACTCATACATCTCATTAGAAATTCTATGATAATACTGCTTCCTCTTACATGTTGTGGGCTCCGGTGCTGCAGTCATATCTATTCATCCATCTTGAAATTTTAAACAATGCTCTTCTCTGCAATGTGCATGGCGATACTCTGGTAGCCATCTTCACAGTTGGATTGTCCAACCAATCCTTCAACATCTTCATCTCTTGCTCCCATTTAGTGAGCAATTCGTCTAAATTCTCCTCTTTTTTTTGTTTGGGAAGACATCAATGTCTACTCCTTCTCCTCCTTGTGATCCTTGATATATGTCTTTCCTCTATTGCACCTGTATCATAGAAATAGTTAGCTTTAAAAGAATTTGGAATCATTGCCTCTTTCTTGGAATATTATTTCACCACCTCCTCATGTGCAACACTTTTATTAGCCTCTGATGGTGTTGAAAAGGGAATATTTGAATTCCCCAATGATTAGAACACACCTACGATCTTCTTCCATTAGATCCCCGCTTGTGACATGAAATCTCAGTGAGTTCATCTCTCCATTTCCGCGACAACTTAGGATTTTCTCCCTACCCACCCTAGCAGTCTATGACATCGCCAGTCTCTCCATTGTCGACCCTAGCAGCAGAATTGGTCACTTCTCTCCCTGGAGTCCTACGAGATCATCCAGTCTCTTTCTATTGCTCACCTGACAACTTGAAAGTTCATTTTTTCCCTCTTGGCAATTTATGAGATCTTTAAATGATCTCACCTCCTCCTCATCATCGATGAGGTTCCTCCCAGTTTCTGTCTCATATATGTGAACCATATCCTTTTTGTATTTGAGGTTTTCCACATGCCTCAACCACCTCTCTAACAAGTGTTGTTGTCCTCTGGCCAAGAATTTTTGAACATGCCATTTTACCTTCCTCTTCATGAATACATTCATACCTCCAACATAACTTTGTCTCATGTTGCATCTTCAATCAGCTATTCCATTATGTCTCTTATCTCAATGAGTTCCTTTTCAATTTATGGTTTACTTTTCTACTTGCTGTCTCCTCTTCAACCATGCTCATGGCCTTTACTAGCCATATTTTTTGTCTTCATCCCTCCTAGCTATCTACCATTTGTTGCACACCTTGCAAAACTCTTCACAGAGCATCAATACTTTCTCTCCCTTAACCTATTGTCTATATGTGATCTCCAGCTTCTAATACCATTTGATGCCATCATATTATTTGTATTCACCTTCTCACCTTTGCCTATAATCACATAGACAAAATTCAGTTCTAGATACTACTTGATGTAGTTAGAATACCTCCTTCATCTACTTCGCCTAAAATATCTGAGGATGGAAATCAGATTTGAAGTACCCAGCAGTGGTGTCGGACTATTCGTTGTCTCCTTAAGCTAAAATCTACAAGTGAAATCTTTCTGATGCCATAGTGCAAACCCCTTCTCTCCTAGAAATTTCAATGCGACCCTCTGAGTCAAGGATCTTGATTCTCGAGTTAGATTAATCTCTCAAGTATGTGTTCTCACTTGTAATTAAATGAGCCCTTTCATTCTTTTGGTTAGGGTTTATGGCTCCTGCAGCTTCTCCTTTCATCTTGAACTATCGGGGTTTAGGCACTAGCTCCTCCTTCGTTAGCCATTTCCCATATGTGACCTCAGGATATGTCCACACATGATTGCAAGTGTAGTCGAGAGTGGTTTGGGACCAACCCTTTATCCCTGTAATTCACTACCAATCACCACGCGTCCCTTTTGCAATACCGTGGGTTCGATTGTAGCTCGCTCTCAAATTTTTAAAGATCAAGCACTTTCTATCCACGGAATCGTGTGACCATCAATATCATATGTGATTGGAGACCTCTCGATCGATAGTTCATATATGGAATCCTTTCCTTCTCTCAGGATCATGCCCTCCTTGAGCTCACGTGATCTGTTGATGCGTGTGCCTTTCAAATCAATGGTCGTGATTGATTTCACCTTTAGAATGGGGATTTTCAATTCTCAACTCCTGCTTTCTCCATAGTGGCTATTTTCCAAAATGTAAGATCTGTTGACACATGTCATCCTCAAATCTATGGCCCTAGGCTCTTTCAGACTTTGGACAAGTATAAACTCTCAAATTTTACGAAATGATTTTATCAAATCCTAAAGTCTATTGACCGTGCCTCCCATGAGATCGGCTGACTACAATTTCTCGGGGTCTTTGAAATTGGAGGAAAATCAACTTTAAACTTTCACTTTCCCTCAAAGTGTGTGGATTTATGTCATGTTCCCTCACGAATTAGATAGCTATAATTTACTTTGGGTATTTACCCGGATTCGGTTATGCCATGTGTTCTCACGAATCGGACAAATTATGAATTGCTTCAGATCTTTGGGTTTTGGAGATCTCAACTCTCAACTTCTCCACACTCACTTTCTCATGGGTTTTTATCCAAAGTACACAGTTGGTTGATGCATGTCCTCCTATAGATCGACGAATCCCATATACTTCGGCTATTCAGACTTCGGGAGTTGCAACACTCCACTTTTTCTTATTCCTAAAGATCATGATTCATCGCCACACATCCCTCTGGATATGGTGGTCTAGATTCACTTTGGGTTTTTGGGTTTGGGAGTTTCAACTCTCCTTCTGAAATCTTTGAAGTGATTTTCCCAAAGCTTTAGATCTATTGACACGTAACCCCTATGGATAGCGACTAGGATCTATTTCATCTCTTCGATGATTTATCCTCCTATGTGCACATAGAGGCTAAAGCTCGTGCACCTTGCTCATATATGATGACTCAAAATGATCCCTCTCCCTCTTGCACCGATCTTAGTTAATGACTCATGCAATCTTCAAAACTTTGTTTCCCTTGAATATTTCTCCGCTATCTCGTGAGCTTTCTCCTTTGATCCCTTTGATTCCTTAGAGGATTACTTCGACACTAGTTGAACTTTGAATCACATTGCACCTTACCTGGCAATAGACTCTTACATAGAAGCTTAAAATTCTTGTAGTTCACTTGTGAACACCTTAGGAAAGTCCTTTTGTACTCCTTGCAAATGGAAAGTTCTTTCTATCTCTTCTAATCTTATGAGATGAAATAGAATCTGTCACTCTTTGTAGTAAATTCTCATGCAAGAGTTAAGTTCTTGCATATGGCTATGTGTTAATGTTTATGCCATTATTATAGTTCTTTTCATTCTAATAGATAAGAGCATAATAGGAACAAGATCACTGAAATACACATTCACAAGAGACACAACATTTATCTGGGAAACCCTCTATGGGAAAATTGACAAAAAAACTTCCTTATCGTAAATATCTTATACAATGTTCAATAGATAGCTCAAACCAATACGGATAGTCCTCCCCAAAGGATGTGCAGTCTTCTTATTCTCTCTCCAACTGATAAGTGTATCTTGCCTCATAAGATAATGAGCAAGTGAGTGTGTCTTAAAGTGAGGCTAGCCTCCTATATATACAAGACTAGCACATGTGAAAGGGGTTTCAACTGGTATGGATGACCTCTCACTCACGGGTGGGTAAACCCACCTTTAATTAATTATGGGTATTCAATAATAGCATTGGGGATGACTTATTATTCTACCCTTTATAATTGTAGATGACCAATCCATAAAGGGGATTTGGTCCTTATACAATTACCGACATGATTAATCCACAATGAGTTAATCCAATAACAATAATAATAATAATGACATGATTAATCCTAAATGCAGTTTAATCCAATGAATAAAAATATAATAATAAGAATGCTCTTAGCGGTTACATTATTTCAACACTTCCTTAACAACAAGGGTATTCTTAATCATTATCAGGCGAGATAGTGCATCATTAGTGGCATCGGAGGAAAGTATCATCAATATCATCTTGAAACATTGGCTAGCATATTTACGAAGGTCATCCAAAGTTTTTCTTTTAAATAACATCATCACTCTCAAAGAATGTTATCATCATTTGCATCAAATATGTATCATTAAAATAAAGTGATACCTCATCACAAAACTAGGATGCGGTACTACACCGACTCAATGTCATTATTAAGATGAGTAGCTTTCGATTAATGATCATCTTGCTTTACATCTAACAAATAGATTAGGAAGCAAGGAATATCATCATCACCACTTCACGTCTAGCAGGCTAGGTGGAAGCAAGGAATCACAATGTCGTATTGCTTTATGTCTAAAAAATAGGTCAAAGTCATGACTCATCTTGCTTTACGTCTATAACGAGGTCAAAATCAAAGGAACACATCAGCATCCTCACTTTATGTCTAACAACGAGGTCAAGCGAGGAATCATCTTTCTTTATGTCTAACAACTAGGTCAGAAGCAAAAGGAATCAACGGCGTCATTCTTTACGTCTAACATCAAGGTTAGAAGCATGACTCATCTTAGCTACGTCTAATAATGAGATCATAAGCAAGGATCGCACGGCATCATGCTTTACGTCTAACAGTGAGGTCAAGCATGACTCATCTTGCTTTACATCTAACAGTGGTCAGAAGCAAAGATCATGGCGTCATGCTGCATCCCTAACAAGGTCATAAGCATGACTCATCTTGCTACATCTAACCGTGAGGTCAGAAGCAAGGATCACCACGGTGTCATGCTTTACGTCTAACAGCAAGGTCAAAACCATGACTCATCTTTCTTTATATGTCTAACAGCGGAGTCAGAAGCAAGGAATAAATATACTCCCCTTTTAGGGAGGGTCCTTTCGAACAATACCAAGATTATCGAAGTGTTCCAAACTTTACATGAGATAGAGGCTTAGTCAGCTTACGTCAGCAACCTGTTCATTCGTGCTAATGTACTTGGAGCTTCAGGATCCCTCTCTGTACCATGTTGTGGATAAAATGATAGTGGATCTCTATGTATTACTTCGACCTGTCATGAAATACATGATTCTCTGTCATCTTTATGCAGCTTTGGTTATCCCATAGAATCGTCGGTACTCATCTCCAAGTCAAATAGGTCTGTTAGAAACTTTCTAAGCCATGTGGCTTTGCATCGAAAGAACATGCAACAATGTATACGCTTCCCTTTTCTTGAGAGAAATCTTGGATTGCTTCCTACCGCGAGATCATGGGTGATCCCAAACTAAAAAAAACATCATGAAGTGCTCCTCCTATCAGAAACACTTCCAACACAATCTGAATCGGTATATCCACTCAATGTGAAGTCATATTGATCTCTCCATCATAGTTGAGACCGTAATCCATTATACCTTTAGGTACCTCATCCCGCATGTTTGTAGCCATTAGGTGAACGATAAGGTTCTACTAAAGTACGACTCAAGGTGTTCCTTTACTGCAAAACAAATGTCACGGTTTAATTGTTCATCCGGGTGCATCAACAATGCAATAATCTATAAATACGATTATTGGCACCTATCAAATCTGATGAAGTATCGACCAACAACTTCAGCTTCACTTCCATGGGTGTATTCATGGACTTTCATTCCTAGCATGTCAAATCTCTTCAAGATTTCGTCCATGTACTTTCCTTGATTAAGGAGAGATTCTTTAGACTCGCCATACCTCAAGACCTAAAGAAGTAATGCATTAGGCCAAGGTCTTTCATTTCAAATTCTAGCGGCAAATCTCTGTTTACATTTAGTGATGAGATTTTCTTCTCGAGTTAGAACAAGTCATCCACATACAGTGAAGTATCAATGCTGGTTCATTGTCCATAATTTTTGAAGTAGAGATTTGAGTACGCTTTACTCTTGTAATTAAATCCCTAAAGCTCGTCAAGAAACTATCTATATGGACATACCAATATCACGGGAGCTTGCTTCAATCCATTATAAAGGCTTTCTTGTCCGACGGACATGAGATTTCCTGTCTTCAACCTCGAGTCCTTGGGGTTGCTCTATATCTACTTCCTCTTTGATAACACCATTCAAGAAGGCTATCTTAACATCCATCTTGTTCGGCTTCATTTCATCTTGGAAGCAGAAATTATAATGGTTGATCAAATTGTCTATACAAAGAATGAATGTCTCTTCATATTCGATGCCTTCCTTCTGGGAAATCCATGAGCAACAAATCTTTATTTATATTTCTAATACTTCCATCAACAACATGTTTTATTTTGAAGCCATTTTGATGATACCACATCCTTACATTTTAGTGGGAACAATTTCCCATACATCATTCTTTATTAGTTGGTATTCCTCATCATATGCGGCATCTTCCCATTCCTTCTTTGAATGGCCTCTTCAAATCATGTGGAGTTATTCATCAAGTAGATTTCACATCAAAGCCATGTAACTTGAGAATGGATTAGGTTTATTGCTTTTTCTCATGGTTCCTTCGGGGGCACTATAATTCTCTCCATATTGAATAAGCTCTCTTGCCCCGTAGGCTTTTTTCTTTTATGGGAAGCGAGGTCATTTGAGGGAGGTTCTTGAACACGGTATATCATGATCTTCATGAGTATCCTCATCAAGGGAAGTTACGACTTCCATATAGGATACGCAACTCTAGGAGGAACTTCCCTCTCATGGATTACCACGTAGTCCACAGGATTTTCGGGTTCCTCTTCATACATGTATCTTCAAGATGGCATCTTCTGATTTCTTAAGTGTTCTTCTTCATCAAAGGTCATGTCTCGAATGATTTCAATATGGTGGTGACCAGATGCGTAGATGCAGAAGGCCTTGGATACCTCACAATATCCACAAATATTCCCTTCTTTCGGAAGGTTCCGGCTTGTTTCTTTTCTCTTTCGGTGTGGATACAAATCTTGGACAACCAAATATTTTTAGGATGGCTTACCTTTGGCTTCTTTCGATGAACATTTCTTCTAGGGTCTTGAACCCATGTGCTATGGGATAGTCGGTTCTACACATAAACAACCACCATTGCTACTCACTTACGCCCATGGCTTTTATGGAAAATCTTGATCATGGATCATGATCTTCTGACTTCCTATATTGTTGTTTTCTTCCTTTCGGCTACACCATTTTGTTGGGGATTATAGGGAGTGAGTTCCCTCTTGATCCCAACATCTCTCTGAGAAGTTTCTGAACTCCTTTGAGGTATATTCCTCCTCCATTATTTGACCTAAGTATCTTAATCTTTCTTTCGGAAGATTCTCTATCAAACTTTTGAATTCCTTGAATTTATTAGATACTTCATCTTTAGATTTTGAAATATATCGGGTCTTCTGAGGAATAATCATTAATTAATTATACATAGTATACATACCAGCTAATGGAGGATGATGGCATTGGAACACATAAATATGAATGGATGAGTTCCAATGCTCCATGCCTTTGTTGTCCCTCTTTGGAAGGGTTCTTGATATTCTTCCCTTCTTTTCTGCTTTGTTGTCCCTCTTTGGAAAAGGGTTCTTGATATTCTTCCCTTGCGCACATCCATTGCATATGCCTTCCTGATCAACCTTGAGTTCTGATGAACCTGTGACAACTTTGCATATGTATGGTAGCACCTTGTAGTTGATGTGGGCCAATATTTTATGCCAGAGTTCGCATGAGTTTTCGATGGCATGGGTCATGGAAGTTTCTAGGTGACCCTTCAACTTATATAGGCCATTTTCTTCACTTCCGATGACGATTGCTTCATTTAAGGTTTCTCCCTTAGCCCACATAAGAACTTCTCTATCTATGAAGGCAACTCTATAGCCTTTCTTTTCTAAAGATGATATGGAGAGTAAGTTCTTGTTTACGCCCAATACATAGAGTATGTCCTTCATTGTTATTGAGTTTTTTGAATCTATCTTGTAGTTTGATTCTCCTATTCCCTTGATGGGATATTGATAATCATCTCCAAGAGTTACTTTCTGAGAAAAATTATTTTCTGAAATACAAGAGAGAGTATTTTTCTTACCCATCATATGTTTTGATGCACTGCTATCAATGAGCCATGTGTCCTCTCTAGGTGATACAGTTCCTGAGAGAGATGAGATCAAGACATGGTCCTTAATCATCTTCATAGGTGGTTCTTCATCTTCAGCTATGTGAGCATGTTGCCTTTTGTGCTTCCTCTTGTATTATTCTCTTCTGTCTGGACAATTATTCACCTTGTGTCCCATCTTACCATAATGATAGCATTGTATAGATGAGAGATCTTGTCCCTTGCGTTGTCCTTTCTTCTGAAAATTTCTTGAATGAGATTCTTGGTTGTTGAATTTGTTTGATGGTTATGGTTCTCTATGAGATTCCCTTTTGAGGTAGGGTTTCTTCCTTCCTCCTTTTGTATGAGTAGCTAGGGCTTTATCATTGTCTCTTGCTAGTAGTGCTTCACGGTTGGCTACTCTTGTTTCTTATTGGATGCATTCTTCCCATAGGCCTTCAAACTGTAGTTTCTCCTTTCTCCCACATACTGACTGGATAAAAGCATCCCAAGGTCTTGCGAGACCATTTAGGGTTGTCATTACGAATTCATCTTCATCAATGGTGTCTCCAGTTGCTTTCAACTGTTATTTTATTTCTGAGATTCGGGAGAAATATTCTTGGATCATTTCTCCTTTCTGCATCTTGGTATTCTTCAATTGAGATCTTAGATTCATCTTTTAATTGATGTTCTTTCCTTCATATAGTTTTCTTAGAGCATCAAACATTTCCTTTGGATTTTTCTTGGACAATACATCAGGTGGTCTTTGATTGAATCTGCAATGATTCTTTGAGCCCTGATTGAGTCCTTCTGATGCTTTGCTTTCTCTACGACATCTTTAGGTTCCTCCAATTATTCTTTGATAAATTTTGCTAGGTCATTTTCTGCAAGGATCAGACCGATCCTATACTTCCAAGCATGGAAGTTGTCTATGCCTTCTAGTTTCTCAACAACCTTTGTGCTTCCAGACATCTTGTACTTGCGGCAACGAAAATAACCAAAAATTGAAAATGCTTGGAATCAAGTTTTGACCTTACTAGGAGGTGTGCTTGGCTGAGGCGAGTAGCTTGGTGTCCTCAGATATGAGAAAATCTATTTTTTTTTTTTACCCCGTCAAATCTGATCTGCAGATTTTTGGACTGGTGCTTTTGGTACTTCTGGTACTCTGGTACTTCTGGTACTTCTGGTACTTCTATGAAACTAGGGTTTCACTTTGTGGAAGATCCAGCCACTAAAAAGGTGCGCTCTAGGTTCCAAATTGATCCTTGGGGGAAGGCACAACTTTCTAGGAGGTTAGAGAGATGAAAAGAGATACTTTTTCAAAACCCTAATTTGCAGGTGCTGCAGTAGTGACGTTTTTCTCTTGCAAATAGTGTTTCCTTTAGGTTGGCTCTGATACCATGTTAATGTTTATTCCATTATTATAGTTCTTTGCATTTCAACAGATAAGAGCATAATAAGAACAATATCACTAAGAAATACACATTCACAAGAGACACAACATTTATCCTAGGAAACCCTCTAGGGGAAGAAAACCCAACAAAAACTTCCTTATCATAAATAGCTTATACGATGTTCAAGAGATAACTCAAACCAATACATATAGTCCTCCCCAAGAGATGTGCCACTCTTCTTCTCCTCTCTCCAACTGTTAAGTGTCACTTTCGTCATCAGATAATGAGCAAGTGAGTGTGTCTTAGAAGTGAGGCGCTAGCCTCTTATATATACAAGACTGGCACATGTAAAAGGGTTTCGCTGGTAGGGCCGACCTCTCACTCTGGGTCAGTAAACCCACCTTAATTAATTCTAGGTCTTCAATAATAACTGTTGGGGCCGACTTCTTATTCTACCCTTTATAATTGTCCGATGACTAATCCACAAAAGGGGATTTGGTCCTTATACAATTACCGAAATGATTAATCCACAATGGGGATTAATACAATAAAAATAATAATAATAATGACATGATTAATCCTCAATGGGGATTTAATCCAATGAATAAAATATAATAATAAGAATGCTCTTCGCAGTTACATTATTTCAACACTATGCACACTTTGCACTCCTTGCAAAGGGAAGTTTCATGCTATCTTTTCTGAGTCAAAACATACTCTATCAACACAATCCTTGTGAACTGTATGCACACCTTGCATGAAATAAGAAAAGAGAACAATTGAAAATTATCTAAACACTTCACAATTTCATATACATAATAATATAACTCATTCATTCATGAAAACAACAATAACAGGGAATTGTAAACATTAGAAACGCCATGCATTGGATCAATTTTCCTCTATTATATTAATTCAAAAGTAAATGGCTACAATTATGATAAACATCAACAAACTCATCAACAACTAAATCACAACAAAATCCTACTAACTTCCAACATCCTCATTTAGGCATACCATGCATCTACATATACAAGAGGTCCTCTACGGTTCCCTCTGACTACCTCTCCTATCGAAGTAACCGCTAACAACTATTCAAGATCCATTGCATTAAATTCTAAGAGTGAAACTCCCAGATCTCTTGCGATAATTCAACTTCCGAGCGTTTCTCTCTTCTTCAATCATCCGT
Organism: Picea sitchensis; assembly: GCA_010110895.2. Lineage (NCBI taxonomy): Eukaryota > Viridiplantae > Streptophyta > Pinopsida > Pinales > Pinaceae > Picea > Picea sitchensis. Next base: position 43,720 of record SNQJ01S0036498.1, read on the forward strand.
TCAAAATTGATCTATAGGAAACACCAGTTTTTAGATTCCTTTTAATTAAAAAGGCGCACTATGGCATTGTTTTGTCCCTCCATGTGGGATTTGTTGATGATGCTCCTGCATCAAGATGCTAGAATGATATTGATGCACTTGAAGCCATGATAGAGGATCCCAGATCTAGTTCGTGGAGCGATTGCTGATGAAGGTTGTAATCCTTTTGATATTAATATTGAATAAAATAATTCATTCTTGTCCCAAAACCTTATTTCTATATGATATTTTTTATTTATGCATTTATGTCCATATCTAAATGTTGAAAGTGATAAGTAGATATTATATGTGTTGTAGCATTGTTTCCCTAAGTTTTTGTAGATCAACTTTGGGAGGAGACCCACAATCTAGGAAGTTGTAAAGGCGAAAGCGGTTTATGCCAAAAACAAGTAATAAAGTTGCACCCATTGAACTTATTTCCTCTCTCTTGTCATTCATTTTATATAGTTTTAGGGTAGATTAAGGGTAGAAAAATGTTTTAAGGGAAGTTAGCATTATGCTTATACCTAGACCAAATATAGGGGGATTTTCCCTGTAGCACAACCTTTCCCAAGATATCCTAAAACTATAATCACCTCCCCAAAATGGTTAATTGACCATGTAATCAAGCTCCAAAAACATCCTCCAATGTCCAAAAACTCTCATAACCAAAATCACATGATCTTCAATAAACATAAAATTGACCTTTTTTAAAGGATTTAAATAATGAATTAAATCTCCTATCAAATATGGAAAATATTGAATTTCTCTATCATAACTTTACAACAATATTCTCTACTTCCATTAGCAAGTTCTATATCAATGTGTTGTGTAAAAATGAAAATAGAACAACCAACCCTTGGTATGACAAACAATGCAAAATTTCTAGAAAATCCATTAGATATTCTTCTAATGATTCCTTACACTTTGACAAGATAAATAGGTATGTTACCACACAATATTACACCCAAAGATGAAAATTCCTAACACCTAGATGAAGACATGTGAAACTAGGAGGTTGGCCATTGTAACCTCACCAAAACTCCCCTACACTATAAATAAAGGTTGGACCTAATCCAAGGGATTCTTCCCTATGGTTAGTAGACTCATTTTTATAGTGTAGACCGGGAGTAAAATAATCCTAACAATAAATAAAACAAAATGAAAATGGAAAGTTTTAAAGGAATAGGCTTGGAGATGAAAATATGGAAGGGGAAATATAGTGTCTTATTGCTTGGGGTATGGAGTCATGGTTGCAATATGAGAAGGTTTATTCTAATAAAGATTTTAGTAAGAAAATTATTACAAGTAAATAAGGGAAGGGAATCACAATAGGGGATTTACAACCAAACCTAGTCTAGGATATGGTTAATCATTTACTCACAAATGATGTATATGGATTTAAACCCTCATCTTTAAAACCATGCACAAGAGTTTTCCCAATATGGATACATATGGATTTATCTCCTCCTCATCAAAATGAATTACTCCTAGATTCATCTTTGACACTCTCAACCTGGATATAAAATTTACCAATGATGCTCATAAAATATATCTACCACACATAATAGATTTTACATAAATAACAACATAATTTAGATCAAAGTTTCCATCATCCAATTTTCTTGACCTACCATTCCCATAAGTTCTTCCATCAATTACTCATTCTAATCCAAGTTTCAAATGAAGTGAGAAAATATTTATATAGACTTGATCTCTAACTCATCAATGATCATATAAGAAAATATGATTTATTTTCCTAGATCCACTTTTCTCTCCAAGGAATACAACAAAATAAGACCCTCAACAACTTACTTACTAAAATTTGTTGATACCTCAACTTCCTCTAGTAAAATATTACAAGAAAATGATTTATTTTTCTATCTCCTATAACTAACTCCAACAACCAAGTCGAAAAATGAATACACATTGATTTAGTTACAACATCTTTCCAAAAATAGAGTCAAGGGCTAACAACCTTCTTAACAACCTTTCCCAAAATATCCTAAAACTGTAATCACCTGCCCAAAATGGTTAATTTACCATGTAATCAAGCTCCAAGAACATCCTCAAATGTCCAAAAACTAAACCTCAAGTGGATTTTCCAAGAAGAGATGGATGCAATATGGTTCAATGTTGTACAATATTCATTATTCCATTCCCTTTACTTTCATGAAACAATACAATAGCATGAGATTCTTCAAGGTGGATCAACACAAAAATATATAATAATGAGCACTAAGAGTAAAGGTCATTGGCTCTTGTGATTTCTTAAACCCATGTGTGTTTTAAAGTTTGGTGAAAGGGGCTCCATGTGCTATGCTTGAACCAATTAAATGACTTTAATGGATCATACATCACACATAATTTGATCCACAATGTTGAAATGAGGGGATGACCCAAAAAAAATCTAAATTTTAATGTGGTGGCTCTAGATAGGTATGAATTTGAATGGTGATTCCATGAAGCATAACTTCATGTCAACACTTTAATTTTATTTTAGTATGAACATAAACTCATGAAAACCATTAGGAATTAGGTTAGTGAGTTGATAAGATGTTGGAGGCTAATAAAAGAAGTTTCATGACAACTCCCCTTTTGTAACATTTCAATATATATATTGATCTATAATTGAGGGGATCAAAGTCCACCCACTTCACCAACACGGATACCTGTGCGGAATTTGATTTCTTATCTCTAACTCAATTTTATCCTTGTGTTGTGCATATGGTTCTCTATATCCTAGAGTCCCATACAGTTCTCTATCTCTTGGGGGCTAGTCTTTTGTTCAACACTCATAAATTAGATAACATTGACAATGGCATTTCTAACCAATAATTATCAATTCTCTTTAACAATCTATCATTGGGAGCTTCATACAACCTATTGTTCACTATGTCTCTTAGGTCGCTGAGTTGGTTGTAGTGTTCAAGGTATTTCTCAGTGAAAATACCTTCTGGTTCTGATATTAATTAAGTAACTTATTCTTTAGTTGGTATAATGATTAATGTATCATATTAATGGGCATGATTAAATCAATAACCGATTAATGAGACCCTTAGAATCATGTAAACAATTATACACATGCTTGAGAAAATAGATAAACCTCATAACAATCAAAATATTTTAATTAATGGAATACTCCTACTATCCCTACATACAAAAATGACTCATTATTTATTTTTCGCATCATTTTTGTGACATATGATAAACTCTCCTACAAATGAGCATCACTACACTTCCATCATAGGGCTTCATGTCAAATTGAGTTTGGATGCATGCAAACAATAGGGAATGTGGCCAAAGTTATTGGAGGATTCCCAGCCAAAATTTATATTCTGATCAAGGGTGGAAGTAATGGAACTGACTCAAGGAATATTCCCCTGAATGTTCCAATAGTCTCATGGACACCCAACACAAATTTTGACCATGTACAAGTGGAAACTTGAGCCAAGAAAAGGAAAACATATATACATAATCCAAATATGAATAATGGAATGTCCATACAATAATTGGATTCCTTGGGTTTCCTTAGAGCTAGGCTTAGGTGTGTGAACATTTAACTAATAATGTTAGACATTTGGTCTACTCAGAAATTAGGGTTAGGTTTTCTCCACATCTCGTCTAGCTATTAAATATTACATGTGTTTGCACCCATTGTTAGGTTTATGCTCATATATTAAACCAACAAGAATATTAATGTTAGTCTCCCCTCACACTAGATTTCTCACACAGATATGTTGAAAAAAAATAATGTCCAACGATTTGGTTAGCAATGAAGACATGTGTGGGTTCTTAGGTGAGCTAGGGTTCACACACATCTTGGGAAACAAGAAGACATGCTTTGGGTCTCATGATCAATGGGATACACACTCGGGTCAATGAAATAGAAACGAAGCCCATGGAAACTATCTTTTGTATAGAAAAATGTGTGGGTTATATATTGAGGCACAATTGAGCAGAGAAGAGTGTGCCCAGGTAAGATGGATTAACCCAGAGATAAGGGTTTTCAGCTCAAGTAATGGAAAATTGACTCAAAGGGACACAAATATCTTAGGATAATGTATAATTGACTATATATTGTCCCAAAATACAAGAGAGAGAGAGAGAGAGAGAGAGAGAGAGAGAGAGAATTCACCCAAATAGCCAACGAACTTTCCTTCAAGTGCTAAATGCTAAGTTTGAGGAATGAGAATGAAAACTCAACTGCCATTTTGCAATAAACATTTTTTTCTAGCTTTTGATCTCATATACTTCATGAAAGGGAAAATTGGCATAAGATTTCCATTGGAAGTAGCAGAATGATGAGGAGACTCTAACATACATAAGTCTTATTGATATGCAATTCATTAAAACTGCACACGGATCCATGGTTAAGAACCAAATATCAAAATAGCATAAAAACCTCAGAATAAGTACTCAACGCCTTGACAAAGAGAGAATTTTGGATAATAATCCTCTTCGAGGGGGAAACGTCCTTATACACCACATAAATTTACCAATACAAGATGAATCCAAATGAAAAGGTATCCTTGGTATATATTGTTATAGCAAGATTTGTCTCACCCTAGGAAAGCTTGCATAGAGGGCCTTTTTCCATTTCCCCATGTAGACTTGAAGTCCCTTTTTGCAAATCCCATAGCTAAAAAGATTATTTTTCCACATATACATCCCATGCCTATATTACAACATGCATATACGCAGTTTGCACCACCACAACCACGTACATCGGGATTTGTGCCCAAAATTAAAAAATGGTGTCGAGTTTCCATGTCATGTCACAAGATCAATGATCCTTGGCCTTCCATATACTGGAAACATTTTGAATCAACCCTTCAGTTCCACTTGAAGGATATAAATGGGCCAAAACCGAGCTATGGAAAAGAAGAGAAAAAATTCAACTTTGAGAGCAAAGTTACTCAAGATTAATTATTCACTTCACATTGAGTCTGCATCCCTTTGTCCTTTAAGTCTGAACACATTGTTCAACCCCCAAGCTCTTCCCTTACTGATTGAGAACCTCATTTTATATCTTATATGAGATTTCCTTTGGTGGAGGATTTAAGTGGTGGAGGCCCATCTAGAAGGAACTTAGTTTCTTGGTTCCGAACCGTGACGACATGAAAGTTTGTAACCCATTCAGTTCTGTTGATTACATCTTAATAGAAATACACTTTTCTCATCCAATTGATATCTTGTGAATATTTGAATTGTTGTTATTCATTGGAAATATTTGGTAGGAAAATTGATGGATTATGCTATTGAATGTGATAACATTATCTATTATCACTATATGCTTGTTTTTCTTGTTTGTTGAGGACTAGTTAAAGGTATATTGCTTTGGGTCAAGTGCTCAACGATGGACTTCATCGAACATCTAGACGAGGTAGGCCTTTTATCTTGTATTTCTAGCATATTTGTTTATATAGAATACTTGATATTAGAGTTTATTTCTGAATTCATTTCCATCTCTTGTGGTTTACCCCTATCCATAGAGAGATTTTCCTCGTAACATAATTGGTAACCATACTGGGGATATAATCTTCTTTTTCAGTGTTTGGAGTCTTTTTCTCCTTAAATTTCTCTCGTTTATATTGAGTTTCTTGTCGTATGATTTATTGACAGCCTCTGTTCACTCTGATTATGAGTTTCTTAGCCTTCTCCTTTGCTTGGCTGTGTTTTGACACATATACATGAGTTTTTTTCTTGACAATCGCATACATATGCATGTTGTACTTCTGCAAGCTGCGTACATACACTCTTTTCCCTTGAACAATCACGTACATCAAACTTTGTTTCTTGGTTGTTGGGTTTGGTGGTTGCTGAGTAGATTTTGATGATTGTTGAGTCTTGTTGGGTCTCTATTGTGACTGTTAACCATCTATGGAATGACAGGAAACCTGTCTTTGGGTAAATTTTTGGGCGGTGCCTTTCTCATAATCTTTTTCATTTGATTGTCCTTACATCTTGGGCTAGGTGTTTTGCTTCTTGATATCCTACTTGGTTTGTCTCTATTTACACATAATAGATTATTTATATCAAGTTGTTGTTTAGTCCTTGCATTTTTATTTTATTATATTGAAAATACAAAAATATTAGGCATTTTACATTGTTTGCATTTTTATCTTTTGAGTCTTTATCATTTATCTTAGTGCATGTAATGAAAGATTGCATTTTATTTAGAATTGCAGAACTGAATTGAGAATTGCATTTTTGAAAATCATATCATTTATTGGAAATTGAAGTTAGGACTTTTCATTGTATTCTTATTCATTTATTTTACTTGATGAGTCATAACATCACTAGTTTCACAACCAGACCTTTTGAGTAAGAAAGGCCATTAAAAGTAACACTATAATTTAAAATTGATTAGTAACGATTTTATTTTTCTAGGGTGCACAAACTAGCTTAGGATTTAGAGCCTTGGAATAGGATTTTGTGAGTAATCTTATCCAAGGCTATTAAATTAACAAATGTGTCTTACTAAGGGAGTGGAGAAATCCATTGTATAATCGGTAATATCAGGAGGCTCCTCTTACACTAGAGTTAAGCACGAGGTCGCGTGAGGTTGATTGAAGGGATATCCCCACGATACCTTATTATCGTCATATATATTTCTGGGGATCTATTCGTATATGGGGATATTGCTAGTGCCCTTACCTCCGTGAGAGGTGGTGCTTTCAAGGTTTCAGGCTTTGATACCCTTCCCATACGGTGGACCTGACTTACGACTGTTCTCCTGTGCATGGGTTATATTGTGGTTGCTTAGTTGCTTGACTTAGGTACCACATAGGTTACTTGTGGGGATTATTCTGCAAGTACCCTAAGTCAGATAAGGGTTGAACATCACACAACCTTTATGGAGGATTACCTCTCCAGGGGGATCTGACTAAATGGTTGTTAAGCCCATGATGGCCCTTATAATTGATTATGTTTCCTCCAATATTTAGTAGCGGAGTCTCAAGCCCCTATTGGGTGAGGCATGCCTACTTTAGAGAGGGAGGTCCCTTTCAGACACTTTATCTTGTTTGTGTGCATTTTGGCCCTTTGATTATTTTGGCCATTTGATTTCAGCCACTTTAGCCACTTTAGGTGTGCTCTTTGATTATTAGTAGGCATTTTATATTTTATATCAGGCCTTGAGTTGTCATTATCATGGATAGTGGAGTTCATGTGGCTCCATATTTTATCACTACCCCCACCATGATGTTCACTTATTTCATGGGGACGAATCTGTCTACTTTTCATAATTGTATGAAAAATTATGACACTCAGTCCATGCCTTACTTCTATAGTAATTTTCCTATGGATATTCCAAACATTCCTTCACCCTTTCCATACTCTCCCTATCCCACTTATATGAATCCTAGTTTTGGATCTGGGGGTACCATGGCCCCGTCGTCTACATCTTCATTTGATATGAGTCATGTCCCTCTACCAACTCTCATTGTGGGAGGTTGGAACCTCCCTTCTTACAGATCTAGTCCTAGCCATGTTTTTTTAGGAGCTAGTACTCAAATGGGTGGTTGTTCTACTTATTACACCCCATTTGTGTATCCTTCGTCCGCCATGCCAGTTCCTATGAACACGTTTCCCATGACAAGTCCACATATATCCTCGGGTATTTCATACAGAGGTAATCAATTTTATGGTACATGATACCCTCTTCACGTAACTCCTTCACATCGGGGAAACATATCTCCTTACTTGAATAATCCTTATCATATTTTTGTCTCTTCATAGACATATACTTCAATGATGATTCATGTACAAACCTATATGGATCAATTAGACAAAGTATACTACCTTTCTAGACAGGGACAGGGTGTAAACCAGGGTCCTTCCTGGTCTACAATGTCTCAAAACCAATCTTTCCCGGGACCTTGGTATCAAGTGCCACAACTCAACACCACCGCTAGTCCAACCACTTACATTCATACTGGAGCTCCATCACCAACCACTTCTAGTCATGTTGGATATTGGTCGACAACCTCTGCAAGTCACGTTGTAGACCAACAACCAGTCATTGGTAGTCATGCTACGTGCATCACTCTAGTTTCCATGAGTCATATTGATATCACATCTCCAACCTCTGTACATCATGTGGGAGATGAACCTCCAACCTCTACCAGTCATGCTGAGAGCATGCTGCCAACCATTGTAAGTGACGTTGGGGGAATTCATATGATTGAGAATCCTAGATGTGTCAAACATAAGCCCAAGTTCCTTTCTAGAACTTGCGAAGGATATCACCTCACTCGTTTGTGACCTGCTACTGCTAGGATAGAGGAAGTGTGGTTCTCATCTGGGGGCCCTTAAGGTTATTAGTCGTATGTGGTTTCCCTGCACTCTGTTTCTCCTTTAATTGACACGAAAATCATGCCAATGAAATCATCACCTGAACACACTCCCATTTTTTAGGATGATGCATCTCCTGGCCTTGTTGTCATGCATATTTTTCAACCAATGACCGATGCAATCTTCGGTCAATCTGACTCTTATTTTGGAGGATGATGCATCCTTAAACCATGTCGTTATCATTTCTAGTACTACACCTTCTAAATAAGAGATATTTTTACTCTCCCCGAGTACTCTCCCTCCAAGTCCTAGAGAGGTTCCATTTTACTGGGATGTTCTTGTGGGCTATCCAATGCCTCCTCCTATGTCCATTCAAGTAAGAGACGTTATTCGATATATCACGGACAAGGTAACCTCCGCTAGCACTTTATCCTCCTCGAATTGGAGAGAATTGGGTTTTCCCAAACTTGTGTCATCTATTCATAATATGTTGACCTTTCAAAGAAATCCCACAAGGGAGCCTTGGCCTCCCCCATGACATGCCACCTAGAAACCTCTCAACGAACCTAATTAAATCTCTTTTCCAACTCATCTAAAAAGATAAAATATTTTCGAGTGAATTTGCCTCTTTCACACTCGTTAATTAGATTTGAAAGATTGTGAGTCATAGTTAAGCTCTTTCATGACTCGTTTCCAAAAAGAGAAAAGATTGTTGAGTGAGATTTTCTCTTTCACACTCGTAAATTGGATTTGAAAGGACATCTATTTGGTGAAAATTTATCCCTTTTTCAAACCAAGTAGACTAAGATTACGAAAAAGGACATTTTTTTGCGTTAAGTTGTGATTGTATCTCATTCCCTTGCTTGTAGTATTGAGCCTATTGTTGGTTATCACTTTGTGTTATAAACCGTTTTCCTCAAATGTTTTTCATCCTCAACCAAGAAGATCCTTTTTTATATTGTTAGCATCTTGACACCCTATACCCAGGAGGGAACATTCCCTCGAGTGCCCATCTCCCACATGCACCTCATTACATTAAGCATAGGTATGATCGAATTTTGGAACTAGTTTTTCTTACTTGCAAAACTCATTTCCTCCTCTATATCATAGCATTCATTTAACTATGAAAAAAAAGAAAAGACAGACATAAAGGGAGTATTATCTTATATTGGCAGCAGTTGTGTCGCCTTTGAACATAGTACAATTTTTTTGAGTTCACTTGTCATCAAAATTTTGGGTTTAGCATGAACTTAGGAAGTTGTGCTCGTTACATAGAGTTTACTTCTTCGACTGGTTACACTTCCAGTCCCTATGAATATTTTGATTGATTCCTCCTGCATCTCAAAGTTTTATCATTGAGTCTATGTTGCTAGAGTCTTCCATATGTATCATGATCTTGTTCAAAGGATGTCTATCAACCTTTGTCTCCCATTCCTCAGAAATCTTGACTTTGCATGTCGACCATACCCTCAGTTTGTCTCAAAATCACATGAAGTTGTAGTCCTATTGCGCACCCTGGTTCTACTTTCCTCATTGGTAGGTAACCTTGAACCCAACAATCGACATTTCATCATTGGTCATTGACTGGGTGGTTTCCCTTATGTTCAAAGACAAGACATATATTCACACATTGGGATTCGTGTAGTGTATTGGATGGCATTAGCCATATTGGTGGTTTCCCTACCGTTTTCAATAGTTTTCCTCATTAGATGTTATTCAGAAGGTATTTTTCGGGTATTGCTTGCACCTGGCACATGCGAAAGACACACAGGGTTGTTGGTTCGTGAACATGTTCTTCGTCCAATTTCCCCCAAATAATCAATCTCCTTCTTTGTACCTCATGCTAAATTATGAGCGATTCCTTAATTATCTCCTTTCAATGGGTCTCCTTCCGCAAAATTCAACTCATCTGTAACATCCCCCTTTGGCGCACTGAGAAACTTATTCTTTAAGGACACTTGCTCACAAGTGATATGGACTTTTATGATGTTAAAACATTTATCCTTGATTATGATGCGTTATGATAGATGACATGATGTTTTACTGCTTGACGTAGACATGTGATATTGACTCAGTTTTATTGAGTGTGCAGGGTTTTGGACCTTGAGGATGCAGAGGCATCGGTGGAACCCCTTGGACTTCGGATTGAGTCAGGGAGTGTGCTATTTGGGTCGATTTATTTACTGTGATATTTCGTTTAATTTGATGTTATGATGTTGACATGTTCTGACACGATTGTTGATGATGTAGGCTGACGATAGCTTTCCGACCAGACTCACATATGGAGTAAAGGGCCCACACATGATTTCCAGAGAGGTTGAGGGAGAGGTGTGGACAACAGCCCTACCACATCCTACTAGCACTCTCGCAGTGGCTCGAACTGTAGGTTAACAATTACCTAGTTCGAGAGGATCCACGATGCCGTGAGGGAAGACTGCGATAGTCGATCACGATGATTCTAAGGGGCATGCAATAAGGCGGGGGCCTTATTCCTTAGAGCCCTTAGTCTCCCACAAGTTCACCTAGCAGAGTGTTGACTCCAGGGGTTATAGATGTCTACCAATCAGTCA
>SNQJ01S0036499.1:7139-19643 GCA_010110895.2 Picea sitchensis
AAGTGTGTGCTCAAGAGTGTGTAAGAAACAGCTAGAGCTTATTGGGTGGAGTGAAAAGTAGATAAAAATATAGAACATGCACTATTAATCTTAGAAAGAATAACATATATCAATTGGTCATCCTTTTTTTCTATGTTATAGTCTTCAAGTAAAAATCTAAGTGTTTTGAACTTAGATAGATAATGTTCAATGTAAAATAAATCAATAGGATTTAAGTAATCCCTCTTTAATCAACTTGTTTTCAAGTTGTTGGCCTTGAATCTCATTGTATTTACCAAACATGGTTTCCATATTTTTCCAAGCATCATATGGTTTGTTAACTCCTTGAAGGAGAAACTGTAAATCATTAGAGGGGGGCATTCTGATTAATCAACATGATTCATCATTTTTATTATGTCATTTGAATTTCTTTGAGAAATTGGTTGGGGGTGTTTTTTTTCCCAAGGTAATCCAGTAAGGTCCTTTACTTCATAATACATCCTCCATACAATATTTCCATGAGAAGTAATTTGAATTGGTAAGGAAAATAACAATTGGAATATCCATATTAAAATCTGTAGTTTAGATAGATTCAAAAGAATAAAATAAATATTTGGATGAAAATCTCTTGAAAATGTATCCATTTTTAAAAAGTAATGTTGGAAATGGACTCAAATTTCAAAGTTTGCCCTTTTTAAGAAAGACATAAAAGGAAACCAAAGTTCCATGTGGTAGGTAAGGGTTGGCCCATGTGGGGGCACAATAAGATTGTTGAGTAAATAAAGATTGTCCTCCCTTCTTTAACTTTGACTACAAGCTTACTTTTACAAATAAATTGATTTTACATTAAGTGACCCACTCTTATAAAATAAGTGAAAATCACTTTTATAATAAAATTTATTTATAAATTAAAGTTGCATGAAAAAAGTAACTTAAAAAAATAACATTAAAGTTACTTTATATCGATTCAATTTTATAATTTAAGTGGAATGCACTTTACAATAAAGTTATGTGATAATTGAAAGTTACATTAACTTTTTGAAAAAGTAACTTAATGAAAAAACACCTTGAATTTAAGACCTCTTGTAGTGTATCCATCCACCTTGGTGCCTATTAGGAAGGCGGGGTACTGGGAAATATCACAATTCCCTCCAAATTTCACCATAAGCACAGTCAACCTCTTATTCCATATCAGATCCCGTGCTCCATCATACAATTTTACAAGCATAATTGTACATAACATATTTACAATTCAGAGATGTAAAAATACACAGAGATGCCATAAGAATTCAACAATTAACACATCAATACATAATGAAATAAAATCAAAGAACATATAAACAAGGTACCTATCTTTTATGAAAACATCGAACGACTGTAGACCTACAATGTTCCACCCAGCCATAGATCTCATTGCTCATAAACTTTCAGTAGTGGATCACCCCCAAGCTGAGGCTATGACTCCACCAGGGTAAAAATATTGCCTAAGTTGTCTAGGGTCCACAATAAACTCCAACCATGGTCTAGGCCAAGGTACCAAACCTCAACGACACTCCAACCTATAGTCTCTCGTTTCCCATAAACGTGCACAACCCAAGGTAGTGTGCCCCCTTATCCACACCGCAGTCCCTCGGGCTACACCACTACCGTTCTATGGCTCCAACATAAGATGGCCAAGAAGTCTCAGAGCACCGTGGCTTCAGAAGTTCCCACTTCCATCAAAGCTCTTAAGGTACCTTCAAGGCCTTATACTAGGGAATCTATCCCCACACTTCCCCCTCCAGGGCTCCAACCGTATCCAAGGAAACCCAAGGAGAAGTGTACACACCCCGGATCCACCTGGAATCCACAGGGTAACTCTGTAGTCTGGGTCACCATCATCCCCAAAGAAACTCATGTAGTCATCATGGTGAGAATGAAGTGGATGAATGGAGAATTAAACTCAATTCCCCATTTTTATATATTCATATGTCTTTTTATATTATATTATTATATAATATAATAATATAATGATATAAAGGCTTCTATTATTATATAATATAATAATACAAAGGCCTAGGGAATTATTATACTATATTTGATTTTCCTCCTTGGATAAATATCCCTTTACCTATCCCTTATCCATCTTTCCCACTCATGGATTCTTAGCCCCACATACTCTTTTCGTCCCTTGGTTTGCAGCCACGGTGTTATTTTATTAATTAGTCAATATGTACACTTTATAATACAAGCTCTCTAGATTTTTATCATCTTTGCAAGAACTCCAACCTAAACATATTGGCTCACTAACCTAAGTATCATATGCAGGTGCTCCAACCCAAACATATTGCCTCACCATCCTAAGTATCATATGTACAAAATATTTACAATACAGGGATCAAGATGGGGTATTAAATTCCCATCACCCTTTATTTATGCATTGTCCTCAGTGCATCTATATGCACTAGTACAATAAGAGTTCTTCAAAACTATGCAAAAAAATCTTTGATCTTCCTGTCCAATATGCACAGCCATTGAACCTTGAAATTTTCTTTATGCTCCATCTTCTTGATAGTCAAAACCCACATAGTCATCATCATACCTATAAGTAAAACACAAGAATAAAAGAATTAGCACATGAAATTAAAAAATCCATGTACATTCTAATAAATATTCAACTAATAGCATAAGTTGAGGACCTCCCTTTTAATAGGCAGTTCAATCCTTTGAGTTCCACTAGCTTCCTAGTATAAGGTCCATTAAAGTACTCACTTCTTGAGAGATTAAGACTCCTTCCATTTTACAACACTTTGTTTCTACCCAAGTTCGAAGTATATTTCTACTGCTATGCTCACACATAATTCTACAGGAATAAATTGTAGATGCAAGAAGCCACCTTATGAAAACAATCCATACATAAGAACCTAAGTTGGTTCTATGCAAATGCATTCCAATAATACTCTGCTAAGTTCCATTCAACACTCACTGGAATGTTACATTTCGATAATGGTCTACCAAACCAATATTCTTCCACCTCATAGAGTCCATCCTCATTGACTAACATCAACTATGGATTTCAAAAGACTTACTCTTTCACCATTGTCTCTTAGAGCATTGTCTTCAGTCTTTGCATTTTGTTTCTTTGAGACAACCTGATCCACAACATCGAATAGTTGTTTTCTATCATTTTTTCATGCCTTTATACTTATTTTCCCTACTGACAATGAGGAATCCTTCCAATGTCACCCAGAACAGAGACATACCAACCAAAGTCAACAACCAATTCATACACATTATTGTTGCAAATAGAAGGAATAGCACCCAATATTTCATTAGAAAAATATGGATGCAATAGAAGATTGTAATGCATCAATATCCAAGTAGTATCAATGAGGTTATCCTCAGATAAAATCCCCACAACAAGTACATAATATATCTATAAAAATTCCAAAGTTCAAGTTTTGTTATTTTAGAACTTCCTATGTTGAAGGAATTTTGTTGGAATAACAAGTTATAAAACTAACAGAGTCAATCTCAATAGAAAGGACCAATTTTCCATATAGCCTCTAGAAGTCCCTTGTATTTTTAATCTACCAGCTTCATTGAAGATCTCATCTTGAATACTTGTCATTGGTTTTGTAGAATTTATGCCATGATTATGTAAGTCTTCTGACACAGTTTCACTTGAATCTAGAGATCTTGCATAATGTTTCTACATCGGTGTTTGTTTAAGAGGAGCACCAATTTGGATACACATTTTCTATAACTTAATGTGTACATGGTTACTAGGTAGTGGTGAAGGTAATGTTTTCACTGTAGATGAGCACATGAATGGAAACTTCTAGTAAATAAATGATTTCTTGTATCCCTTCATAGAGTCTTTTTGTATGAACGAAATCTTTAAAATGACCCACAATGAAGAACAAATTAAGATTTTAAACCTTGCATTACCCACTTCCTACAATTGTGTCGTCGACCATAAAAAAATGTCATTTCGTGTCATTCTTTAAAGGGAACAATTAATACTGGGGAACCAAACGTACACCTTCGTAGAATTAACATACTCTTTCCAACATCTTTGTAGCATGCATGTTCCTTGTTCTTGTTCACAAATACAAGAAAGATAAATTTCCAGTGATACTGCAGGGGGACTATCACAATATATTTATTCATGTTCCATTTGTATTTCAGAAGAAATCAAGGAGACACATGTCTACAAAGTCCACCGTATGCATGCTCTTTTAGATATTATTTTCCAAATTAGAGAATAAACCAAGCAATTTGGAAAAATGGATCCCTGTGCTCATCTTTAGAAATACATATTGGTTATGATAGTTTATTTTTCTGACAAATAATTGAGAATCGAGAATATGAAGAGCATCACTGCAATTCACTCATACTGATATCAAGTTATAAATTGCCATGAGGTACAAATTTCCATCCATAGACAAAAATATAATGCATCCATCACATTTCAGAACCATATGAACAGGGAGGAAAATGTGTTTGACTTTCAATCCATAGGCTTCCTTTGTATCAAACCAAAATAATGGAGGTCAAGCATGGAAAAATGTGCTCGACATACAACACTTCTATGTGTTTCTTTCATTTGTAGTTCTTTGTAGAGAAATACATATCTCCAAACAATCTTTATAAGCATTTTTAAAGAAAAGGTTTTCTAGAGGAAATTATTGTGAATTTAAATTCTAAATCCACCAAAAAAAAAAGTTAGCACGTTGATTAAACCAGAATGAAAAGGACTCATGCAACTTACCATAATCCATTCACTTGAGCTTGAAATAGAGTACACATATGCAAACTATAGCCATGCACATCAACTCTGAATGGTTTAGAGCCATTCTTCTCACAAGGAACTCCACTCCAACCAAGTGGCACAATAGAGGTCATTGTTTGAATAATATGTGGCTTTTCAATATTTCTAGTTTCTACAACATTAACACCTGTCAATCCTAGCCATTGTTGCAAATGATGTTGTTGTGGATGGTGTTCTATGCCCCATATAGGAACAAAATTGTGGCTCATACAAAGCTCATAAATCACATCGAAACGAGATCTGTAAGAATTCCTTATATGTGACTGAAACTCCTCCCTCAATACCATAAGGATGGATTGTACCTTAGATATCTAAGTTGCTTGGACACTCTCATTTCGTACTACTCAGCTTGTACATTTTTTTTTTCTAGTCCCATTGACCAACTTTTATGGTCAATTGTTGGACATTAATAAAATTATCTTATCAACTTGAGAAAAGTAGTAATGACCTTGAACTCCATATTAAAAAAAAATCAATCTGGTTTTTCATAAAAGGCAATTCTGATAGAAAGTCAATAGATATTTTGGACTTGATAATTAGCATATCAACAATATATTCTAAGAAAAACCCTACTATTTTGAATATGAATCTTGTTCATATCGAAGTTCACCTTGCATACTTTGAACCAGATAATGGTTCAACCGATGACTTTCCAACAAGTGCAGTTGACCAAAAGGAACATATGTAGGTAAAATGGGCACTATGTACCATTGTATATATTCTTCTTTTCTTGATTCCTTACTTTCAGTTGATTTCATCTTGAAAAGCTTAGAGGATATTTTATATGCATCAGAAGATGGTTTGAGGGTTACTCCATATTCCTCTTCATAGATTTCAAAATCTTGTAGTGATGACATTTCTTTTAAGTTCAAATCATAATCGTCCTCTTTAGAAGGAGCATTTGCATCTTGTTTTCTTCATATGAACCAATCAAGATGTTTTTGGACACCTAAGATGGGCACCAATCTAGAGTTTATGAAAAGAGTTTTGAACATGACCTAGATCGAGTACCAATTGTTCACCTTCATTTGATGTTTCTTTTTGCAACCTTGGTTCCACCATATTTACATCCGATACCATTTGTAGTACATTATATTCACTTTTAGTCCATAGGTATGGGTGTTGTGATGCAACAAGCTTTGTGACACTGCAAATTGCTCTATTGTAACTTTACAAGGAAACTTTGAGGGCCCAATTGCCTCTTTTGTTGTTCCCTCACTATATATTTGCATACCTTTATTTCCATAATTCTTTTTAACTCATGATGTCCAAATGAACCATCCATATCATAACTACTGTACTTATTTAGTTGTTCCAGAACTTGAGAAGGATTTAGGTTGTAGTATTTAGCATGCTTCCATGGAAAATCCTTGTTATTGCATTTCTCACGATGCTCAAAATTACAAAATGGCCAAAAGGAATTAATAACATGATTACAAGTAATTAATTTGTCAAGCACTCCATTTGGAGTAATGAGATAAAAATAAATTGTNGCATGCTTCCATGGAAAATCCTTGTTATTGCATTTCTCACGATGCTCAAAATTACAAAATGGCCAAAAGGAATTAATAACATGATTACAAGTAATTAATTTGTCAAGCACTCCATTTGGAGTAATGAGATAAAAATAAATTGTTGGAAGGCATCTTGGCTACAATTTTGAGAAATATCCTAAGGGTTGAGGAGTGCGCAGTAAAGGTGCATTCAGGATCGAAGTGCACATTAACATCGCATTCAGGATCGAAGTTAGCAATAAAAGTGCATTTGGCGGTGCATAAGAAGAAAAAGAAGATAAATAAATAAAGGAAATAAAGAAAGGAGATAAAGCAAGGAAAACAACATGCCGATGAAAAGGAAGGAAAAGCAACATGCAGACTAAAAGGAAGGAAAAGTAGCATGTAGGTGTGAAGGCAGAAAAAGAATGCACAAACTATGTGTTGTCATGAGTTGTAATGAATCATCATGAGTTGTCATAGGGTTTTGGGATAAGCTAGTAGGGTTTTGATCCCTAAACTCTATGTCTAAATATGTAATGGGTTGGGGAAGAATAGGTTGTTGTTGTCACTGGGAGAATAGGATGAGAATGAGAGAGAGTCTATGTATGAAGGGTTAAGGCAGAGTTTGCAGAGAAAGGCTTGCACTGCAGAGCAACTAGGCAGGATGGGGAATGATATACTGATATATCTATTGTAGTGTAGTGCACAAGCCTGAGATGAATTGCACGAAGAATAATAAAGAAGCCAGTGGTTGTGGACATAGCCTAAGGATTGGGTGAACCACGTTAAATTTTGTGTCTGAATGTGTCTTTTTATGTGATTGTTCATGGATATTCTATTTATGCATGGTTAGATCTAGCTCTGTTTGTTATATAAGTGGTGCGTAGTAATTATGAATGTTTTGTTGAATGGTATATGTCGCAATCTGTGTTATAATTGTTGATATTATGGTAGTTGTGGGAGGTATCAACTCCATGTGTAACCCTGACAAGAATAGAATATTCTAGGAAGCAAGAAGAAACCCTAAAGCATTGGATATAACCCTAGAAGACAAGTTGGCTAAAGAAAATAATTTAATATTGAGTCTTTAGCCTCCAGAAAGAGAAGTTGGCCCAAAAAAATAAGAAAGAGCAATATAAATATAGAATGTCAGAGCTCATTTGTACACATACAACTCGCAACTGCAGAAATTTAGTAAGTGTGCAAGTCGGGAGAGTAGCTACAGTTGCAGCTACTGCAACTTGTATTTTCGGTTTTAGGATTGGACTTTCTCTTGGTTATGGTTTGGACTTTTTTCCTTATGCCCTAGCTCTAAAGAGAGGTACACTGCATTGATTGGATATTAGGCCTGGGTTTTGCTTCCATAATTATTCTCTATCAAGGTTAAAGTGCTTGGGGGTGGCTTTGGCCTATGGTTGGGTGACAATATTGCTATATTGTCTACGTTTAAACGAGAAAACTTACTTTTCTAATAGGTTATGGGCCCACACTATCTTTGGATAGTCTAACCGTTGGAAGATAGATTGGGAGGATTTTAATCAGTTACAGTTGCAGTTGCAGTCAAATTTTTTGCTGCAACAACAAAACCCTAACCCTCTTGTTGAGGCACCTTAAGTGAAGACATTGACCTAATTTATGAATAACCTAGTGCGCCCTAGCCTAGCACACTTCCTGGTACTCTCAACAAGCTAAGACATCAAGTCTGAGTTTTTGGTCAAAGTAAAAGGTTGACCAAGTCAAATCAATCATGAATTACTCTATGAAGTCAGAAAACAAGTTAGAAGGAACTTCTAACTTCAGAGCATGGAAGACAAGGATTGACCTCATCCTTGCCAAGAATAAATTTTTGGATATCGTGAAAGGAAAGATCGTGGAACCACAATTTGAAGAAGGAAAAGAGAAGGAACCTCAGAACGTTGCAATTATGGAGAAGTTAAAGAACAATGACATCAATTCCATGAGTATCATAATGGACTCAGTAAAAGACCACTTGATACCCTACATCTCTCATCTTGACTCATCTAAGAAGATGTATGATGCCCTAACTAACCTCTTATCAGTTAGAAATATTGGACAAGTAATGAGTCTGAAGAATGATCTCCATGACATGAAAATGTATGATGATGACAGCATAACATCATACCTTGTGAGAATCTCTCAGTTAAGAGTTCAACTACAAGCTATTGAAGAAATCATTTCAGAGAAAGAACTGGTAAATATAGTACTCAATGGCCTTCCCAATACATGGGATGCATTTTCCGCAAGCATGAACACAAGAAAGGAATATTCCACATTTGAAGAACTTTGGAATTATTGTGCACAAGAAGAATCAAGGATCAACACAAAAGAGAAATCCCAAAGTAAAGATCAAGCCTTCACAACAAAGTTCAAGAGTTTCAGGAATAAGAAGAATTTTGGCCTGTGGAAGAAAACAAATCAAGAAAAGGATATGTCAAAAATATGGTCATTACATAAACTATTGTCCCGAGTTAAAGAAAAGGAAGGAAACAAATGAAGCATCAGTTGTCGAAGAAAGGGAACCCTCAAAGAAGACCAAGCAGGATAAAACAAACTTCTTCTTCTTCTAAGTCAAGGTAACAATATTCTTCAAAGTTCTTGTACATACCATGCTCACATAGTTTCTGTACATATCATGTATATCTATTTCTTAGAAGATAAGATTTTCAAGTGAAACAACACCTATGGAAGAACAACAAGATAAGGATTGTTATCACGATGACTATAAGTCAAGCAATACACATGAAAAGATGAAGTATGTTGACAATCTTTGGTAACAATTCCCGTGGAAGCCATTATATAAGTAATAACTGCCAGATAAGCCGAAATCAGAATCAAACTTGAAGAGAACCAGAAGGAGTCAAAATAAAAAGAAGTCGGCAATCAAGAGGAAATTAGAAAAAGACTTGTGACACCTTGTAGAAGGAAATATGGATGCAAACAAAAGTGTGGACTATCTTATATGGAGGGAGCTGATTACATAATTACAAAAGAAGAGCATGCATTCATACATGAAGCAAGGATTAGGAGGGATCTAATCCTAAATATGATCCATTAAGGATTATGAAGTATCTATCCATGTTCCCATTGAAAGTAGCAACCATGATGAGCAACACGTGTTGAGTTTGACTCTAGCAGAAGTCTTCTGTAAAAAGAAGCCTTAAAGTATCCTTGGTTGTCCATCTATATCCATGATCATTTGATGAAAGAAAAAAGTTGGAATCTTTAGGGAGTATAGAAGACCCCATGGACCCAAGAGCTAAAGAGAGACACGAGGAAGAACATGAAGATTCCAAGAAAGAAAGAAAAGCAAGAACAACCAGTTACTATACCGAGAATCACAAGACTACCAGCTTGGTTCGAACCCACTAAGAAGCAATCAATCAGAAGAAATGGAAGTTATAATAAAGAACATTGTATGTAAGAAAATATGAAAAAGAATTATGAATGGAAGCATTGCAAGACTCAAAGGTTCTTCCATAAGGAGGGAGAAGACTATGACAATAGCTTGTTCCAGTAAACCAGATATACCTCTTGTAGTATCCATGGATTGGAATTTACATGTAAAATGTTGTTCTTACCAATAAAACAAGTGAGAAAGAAGCTTATACAAGAAAGAGACCCATGTATACAGATATAAGAATACCTTGTATGGATTCAAACAACTTGATGCCGAGTATCTCATATACATCAGAAGCTTGGTGAAAACTTTCTATGACAGAGATAGTGTATTAGAATAGTTACTCAGAAGTCTGGGATGATGGATTTCTAATCCATTGTAAACTCTCATGATGACAGAAGAAGTGCTACTTGGATATGTTTTAGTTTGAGCCTTGCCACGATTTCATGAGCTAGCAAGAAACAAAAGTGTTGAATTCAACCATGATATATTGTAATGATCAGAGCTATATGAAGCCTTTAGAGAAAACCAGTGTTCCATGACAGAGCGAAGTACGTTGAGATCAAGCATTGTATTCTCCGTGATGAAGTACAGAAAAGAGAAGTGGTTCTCCAATATATCTCCACAGATGAGCAGATAACAGATATTTTGGTAAAGCCTCTGTCCAAGATGAAAATTTTGTGTACTTAAGAAACAAGTTGGGGCTTGTGGAGACAAATTCCTTATTGAAAAAGGAAGAGGCTACTCCTAGGTTGGGAAGGAGCACTGATATGTTATTGATTTATGGAGAGTCATTTTTTAGTTTGAAAAATGGTCCAGGAGAAGTAGTTCCTTTCTAGTTTGGAAAGTGGTTTGAGATTTTTTATGGACAAGCATTTTCCAGTTCAAAAAATGGTCCATATCGGACAATCATTTTTGTATTGAAAGTGATTCGATATATTATTGATGTACCATAGACAATGATTCCCCTTGTGGATAGTGTGGGGGAATGGTCTAGGAAAATCATTGTTCTTGGCAGTCACTATGAGCAGTGGTCAAGTAGAATGGTCCACCTCATCAGGAAGTCATTCCTTTGAAGTTCACAGTTGTGAATAGTTTCGAAGAATGTTTGATTTTGGAGGTTGGTGCAGGACAATCATTCCCTAGGGTAGGCTCATTCTCTCCAGGTTCCACTATGATTAGTGTTGGATGAATGGCCTGGTTAGTTGAATGGTCTAGGTTCAACAATCAAGGACAAGCATTCCCTAAGGCGGACTCATTCTATCTAGGTTGCACTATGATTAGTGCCGAAGGAATGGACCAGTTAGGTGAATGTTCCAGGCTGAGAAATCAGGGACAATTATTCTTCTATGCTTGAGAAGAATAGTCTAGATAGCGCATGGATGATGTTTTACCTTCCGAGGGAAGATGCTCTTCCAAATATCATATATGTGAGTGGAAGAATGGCCCAGAGGACTCAGTTTATATCATGATATTGTTTTATGCAAGTTGATATCAGATGATATGATTGTTGTGGAGACTGTATGTCTTTGGACAACATATACATGCTATTGTGGTGGATGTGTTCCATTGATTGTGACTATGTGTCATGGATTAAGTAGTTGTGTGCTACTTGGTGTGGTTGTGTACCACTGGATAGAGTTGTGTACTACTATGAATAGACATAGTTGTGTTCTATTGGATGACATTGTTCTAATTTCCATGGAGGCCATCACTAGTGTTGGAAATGATTACCAACTAGATGGATAGTCAGTGTTTTGGTGGACAAACATTCTCCAGGCAGAAACTGGTCCAGGACAGTTATTTTTCGAGGATGTATGTCTGGATCAGAAGAATAGTCCTTGTAAGCACATGGCATGGCCTCCAGCATTTGTTGGAACAATTATTCTTCTAGGACATATGTCTGGATTAGAAGAATAGTTCTTGTATCACTTTGTGGATTGAGTGACTTATTCAACATCATGCCTGATTACTTAGATGGAGTATGGCTTCGAGATATGATGGAGTTGATGCTATCAGATGATACTGATAGTGATGATGGTGCTCGTGATTTGATCACGAGATAGATTGTGTGGCTATGATGATGCTACCGGTTGAATGGTATGTTTGTTCTCAATACCATTGCCTTCAATGCCTCCCTAGCTAGGAGGGAGTGTTGATATTATGGTAGTTGTGGGAGGTATTAACCTCCACGTGTAACCCTGACAAGAATATAATATTCCAGGAAGAAATAAGAAACCCTAAAGCATTTGATATAACCCTAGAAGACAAGTCGGCTAAAGAAAACAATTTAATATCGAGCCTTTAGCCTCCAGAAAGAGAAGTCGGCCTAGACAGCTAAGAAAGAGCAGTGTAAATATAGGATGCTAGAGCTCATTTGTACACACACAACTCACAACTACTGAAATCTAGTAAGTTCGAAAGTCTGGAGAGTAGTTGCAGCTGCAACTTGTATTTTTCGGTTTTAGGCTTAGACTTTCTCTTGGTTATGGTTTGGACTTTCTGCCTTGTGCACTAACTCTGGAGAGAGGTGTGCTACTGATCTGGATTTATGTAGGAACACAATGAAATACAGAAATACACATAAACATAGAGATGCAGTGGAAATAAGACTTCATTTCATTAACAACAAATGACTGAAATATGCTTACAAATAGAATGGAAATAAACTAGCTAGGGCGCTGGTAGCTTATCTCTGAGAAGAGATGTGGCCGCTGCCCGCATCCGTGAGCAGATGATTACAATGAGGCTCTGAAGGCCCTTTTACAATAGACGGGAATACCAAAAGTCCTAGACAT
>SNQJ01S0036499.1:38999-52995 GCA_010110895.2 Picea sitchensis
ATATATATATATATATATATATATATATATATATATATATATATATATAATTAAAAAGATCTACCGGAAGGGGGTCAAATAAAAGGATTTTGAGAGATGTTTATCAATATCTAGTAAAATTAGAAGTATTAAATGTATTACAAGGTTAAATAAAATTTTTACAAGTATAATAAAAAAGTGGTGTGCGTGAAAAAAGTAGAAAGACAATTTTACTAGTATATTTAGAAATG
Organism: Picea sitchensis; assembly: GCA_010110895.2. Taxonomy (NCBI): domain Eukaryota; kingdom Viridiplantae; phylum Streptophyta; class Pinopsida; order Pinales; family Pinaceae; genus Picea; species Picea sitchensis. The sequence continues at coordinate 39,230 of SNQJ01S0036499.1, forward strand.
CACATAAAGAAGTCAAATACATATTTTACAATTGGTTTTACCATTGGTGGTTTCAAGACCATGGTTTTGGAAGCCCATGGTCCAAATTTCCCATGGTATATTGTGAAAAGGTGAAATAAAAAGAAACAGTTACTTAAGTAATGAATCAACGCATCTCTTGAAAAAGGGTCATGATGATGTATATAAATAAATGTAATATTTGAATAGAAGTGTGAGAGATGAGTAGAAATGTAATATTTGAGGAGAAGAATACGATATGAGAGAAGTTGGAATATCATTCCAAAATGCAAGAGTTACAAGGTATGTGAAAAAGAATATGTGACGATCTAGCGAACAAATCTCATGAATCCATATCTAGCGAATAGATTTTGTGAAGGAAGAATAGTGAAAAATTATGGTGAAGGAAGATCTAGCGAAATAATCTGGAAAAAGGAAGAAATAATGAACAAATATGGTGAAGGAATAAATGGAAAAAAGATTTGGTGAAGGTAGACATAGCAAGCAGATTTAGCAAAGGAAGAAGTAGCAAGCATACTTGGTGAAGGAAATGTGAATGTTTGTCATCTTTTGAAGAAGGTGTATAGTAATTGATGATTGGTTCCATTCAAACAAAGAGATTGGTGTCTCTTGCTAAGTTGGTGCTTAGAACTAGGGGCCAATGTCTCTAGTAGGTTGGTGCCTACAAAGATCTATAAGAGTAGGTGAGTTCCTACCAGGATTTGTACCAATCGGGATTGGTGTCTTTGGTAGGTTGGTACCTACAAATTTTTGTAACATTAGCTTGGTTCCTACAAAATTATAAAGAATTTTTTTTTTGGATTTCTCCCAAAAGGGTTTCCACGTAAACTCTATGTACGATGGTTAATAGTATGTATGATTTCTTTCTTATGGTTGATGAATGTTTAGATAAATAAAATATTGTCTTATACTAATTCACCACCCCCCACCCCTCTCTCAATATAAGTGTGTGCTCAAGAGTGTGTAAGAAACCTCTAGAGCTTATTGAGTGGAGTGAAAAGTAGATAAAAATACAGAACATGCACTATTAATCTTAGCAAGAATAACATATATCAATTGGTCATCCTTATTTTATATGTTACAGTCTTCAAGTAAAAATATGAGTGTTTTGAACTTAGATAGATCATGTTCAATGTAAAATAAATCAATAGGATTTAAGTAATCCCTCTTTAATAAACTTGTTTTCAAGTTGTTGGGCTTGAATCTCATTGTATTTACCAAACATGGTTTCCATATTTTTCCAAGCATCATATGGTTTGTTAATTCCTTGAAGGAGAAACTATAAATCATTAGAGGGGGACATTCTGATTAATCAACATGATTCATCATTTTTATTATGTATTTTGAATTTGTTTGAGAAATTGGTGGGGGTGTTTCTTTTCCCAAGGTAATCTGGTAAGGTCATTTACTTCATAGTACATCCACCATATAATATTTCCATGAGAGGTAATTTGAATTGGTAAGCAAAATAACACTTGGAATATCCATTTTAAAATATGTAGGTGAGATAGATTCAAAAGAATAAAATAACTATTTGGATGGAAATCTCTTAAAAATGTTTCCATTTAAAAAAAACAATGTTGGAAATGGACTCAAATTTCAAAGTTTTCCCTTTTTAAGAAAGACATAAAAAGAAACCAAAGTTCCATGTGGTAGGTAGGGGTTGGCCCATGTGGGGGCACAATAAGATTGTTGAGTAAATAAAGATTGTCCTCCCTTCTTTAACTTTGAATACAAGCTTACCTTTACAAATAAATTAATTTTACATTAAGTGACCCACTCTTATAAAATAAGTGAAAAGCACTATTACAATAAAATTCATTTATAAATTAAAGTTGTATTAAAAAAGTAACTTAAAAAAATAACATTAAAGTTACTTTATATTGATTCAATTTTATAATTTAAGTGGAATGCACTTTACAATAAAGTTACGTGATAACTTAAAGTTACATTAACTTTTTGAAAAAGTAACTTAATGAAAAAACACCTTGAATTTAAGACCTATTCTAGTGTAACCAACCACCTTGGTGCCTGTTGGGAAGGCGGGGTACTAGGAAATTTCACAATTCCCTCCAAATTTCACCATAAGCATAGTCAACCTCTGATTCCGTATCAGAGCCCGTGCTCCATCATACAATTTTACCAGCATAATTGTAGATAACACAATTACAATTCAGGAATGTAAAAACACACAGAGATGCTATAAGAATTCAACAATTGACACATCAATACATAATGAAATAAAATCAAAGAACTCATAAAAATTGGTACTTATCTTTTATGAAAACACCGAACAACTGTAGACCTACGATGTTCTACCCAACCATGGATCTCATTTCTCATAAACGTTTAGCAGTGGATCACCCCTGAGCTGGGGATATGACTCCACCAGGGTAAAAGCATTGCCTAAGTTATCTAGGGTCCACAATCAACACCAACCATGGTCTAGGCCAAGGTACCAAACCTCAACAACACTCCAACCCATAGTCTCTCATTCCCCATCAACGTGCACAACCCAAGGTAGTATGCCCCCTTCTCCACATCGTAGTCCATCGGGCTACACCACTACCCTTTTAGGGCTCCAACATAAGTCGGCCAAGAAGTCTCAGAGCACCGTGGACTAGGAGTTCTTTCTTCCATCAAATGTCTTCAGGTACATTCAAGGAATCATACTAGGCAATCTATTCGTACACTTCTCCCTCCAAGGCTGCAACCTTCTCCAAGGAAACCCAAGGAGAAGTGTACATACCCCCGATCCACCTAGAATCCACAGGGTAACTTTGTAGTCTAGGTCACCATCTTCCCCAAAGAAACTCATGTAGTCATCATGGTAAGAATGGAGTGGATGAATGGAGAATTAAACTCAATTTCCCATTTTTATATAGGCATATGTCTTTTTATATTGTATTATTATATAATATAATAATATAATGATATAAAGACTTATATTATTATATAATATAATAATACAAAGGCCTAGGGAATTATTGTACTATATTTGATTTTCCTCCTTGGCTTAATCTCACTTTACCTAGCCCTTATCCTTCTTTCTCACTCATGGATTCTTAGCCCCACATCCTCTTTTCGTCCCCTGGTTTGCAGCCACAATGTTATTTTATTAATTAGTCAATATGTACACTTTATAATACAAGCTCTCTAGCTTTTGATCATCTTTGCAAGAATTCTAACCTAAACATATTGGCTCATCATCCTAAGTATCATATGTACAAAATATTTACAATCAAGGGATCAGGATGGGGTATTAAATTCCCATCCCCCTTATTTATGCATTGTCCTTGGTGCATCTATACACACCAGTAAAATAAGAGTTCTTCAAAACTCTGCAAAAATTTCTTTGATCTTCCTGTCCAATATGTGCACCCACTAGACATAGAAATTTTCTTTGTGCTCCATCTTCTTGATAGTCAAAACTGACATAGTCATCATCATAACTATAAGTAAAACAAAATAATAAAAGAATTAGCACATGAAATTAACAAATTCATGCACATTCTAATAAATATTCAACTAATAGCATAAGTTGAGGATCTCCCTTTTAATGGGTAGTTGAATCCTTTGTGTTCCACTAGCTTCTTGGTATAAGGCCCATTAAAGTACTCACTCTTTGAGAGATTAAGACTCCTTCCATTTTACAACACTTTGTTTCTGCCCAAGTTCAAAGTATATGTCTACCACTATGCTCACACATAATTCTACAAGAATCAATTGTAGATGCAGGAAGCCACCTTATGAAAAAAATCCATACACAAGCACCTAAGTTGGTTCTATGCAAATTCCTTCCAATATTACTCCACTACGTTCCATTCAACACTCACTGGAATGTTACATTTCCATAATGGTCTACCAAACCAGTGTTCTTCCACGTCATAGAGTCCATCCTCATTGACTAACATCAACTATGGATTTCAAAATACTTACTCTTTCACCATTGTCTCTTACAACATTGTCTTTAGTCTTTGCATTTTGTTTCTTTGAGACAACCTGATCCACAACATTGAATAATTGTTTTCTATCATTTTTTCATTCCTTTATACTTATTTTCCCTACTGACAATGAGGAATCCTTCCAATGTCACACAGAACAGACACATACCAACCAAAGTCAACAACCAATTCATACATATTCTTGTTGCAAATAGAAGGAATAGCACCCAAGATTTCATTAGAAAAATATGGATGCAATAGAAGACTGTAATGCATCAATATCCAAGTAGTATCAATGAGGTTGTCCTCAAATACAATCCCCACACCAAGTACATAACATATCTATAAAAACTCCAAAGTTCAAGTTTTGTTATTTTAGAACTTCCTATACCGAAGGAATTTTGTTGGAATAACAAGTTTACAAAGCTAACAGAGTCAATCTCAGTAGAAAGGACCAATTTTCCATATAGCCTCTAGGAGTCCCTTGTATTGTTAATCTTCCATATTCATTGGAGATCTCATCTTGAATACTTGTCATTGGTTTTTTAGAATTTATTCCATGATTAGGTAAGTCTTCTGACAGAGTTTCACTTGAATCTAGAGATGTTGCATAATGTTTCTTCGTCGGTGCTTGTTTAAGAGGAGCACTAATTTGGATATACCTTTTCTATAACCTAATGTGTACATGGTTACTAGGTAGTAGTGAAGGTAATGTTTTCACTATAGATGAATACCTGAATGGAAACTTCTAGTAAATATATGATTTCTTGTATCCCTTCATAGAGGCTTTATGTATGAGGGAAATATTTAAAATGACCCACAATGAAGAACAAATTAAGAGTTTTAACTTTGCATTACCCACTTCCTACAATTGTGTCGTCGACCATAAAAAAATGTCATTTCGTGTCATTCTTTAAAGGGAACAATTAATAATAGGGAACCAAACTTACACCTTCATAGAATTAACATACTCTTTCAAACATCTCTGTAGCATGCATGTTCCTTGTTCTTGTTCACAAATACAACAAAGATAAATTTCCAGTGATACTGTAGGGGGAATATCACAATATTTGTCTTCATGTTCCATTTGTATTTCAGAAGGAATCAAGGAGACACATGTCTACAAAGTTCACCATATGAATGTTCTTTTACATAATATTTTCCAAATTAGAGAATAAACCAAGCAATTTGGAAAAATGGATCCTTATGCTCATCTTTAGAAATACATATTGGTTACGATAGTTTATTTGTCTGACAAATAATTGAGAATCGATAATATGAAGAGCATCAATGAAATACACTCATACCGATATCAAGTTAGGATGCATAATTTATTCATGAGGTACAAATTGCCAGCCATAGACAAAAATATAATGCATCCATCACATTTCAGAACAATATGAATGGGGAGGAAAATATGTTTGACTTTCAATCTATAGGATTCCTTTGTATCAAACCAAACTAATGGAGGTCAAGCATGGAAAAATGTGCTCGACATACAACACTTCTATGTATTTCTTGCATTTGAATTTCTTTGTAGAGAAAGGCATATCTCCAAACAATCTTTATAAGCATTTTTAAAGAAAAGTTTTTCTAGAGGAAATTATTGTGAATTTAAATTCTAAATCCACAAAAAAAAAAAAAGTTAGCACACTGATTAAACCACAATGAAAAGAACTCATGCAACTTACCAAAATCCATTCACTTGATCTTGAAATAGAGTACACATATGAAAACTATATCCATGCACATCAACTCTAAATGGTTTAAAGCCATTCTTCTCACCAGGAAATCCATTCCAACCAAGTGGCACAATAGAGGTCATTGTTTGAATAATAGGTGGCTTCGCAATATTTCTAGTTTCTACAACATTAACACCTATCAATCCTAGCCATTGTTGCAAATGATGTTGATGTGGATGGTATTCTATGCCCCATATAGGAACAAAATCGTGGCTCATACAAAGCTCATAAATTGTATCGAAATGAGATCTGTAAGAATTCATTAAATGTGACTGAAACGCCTCCCTCAATACCATAAGGATGGATTGTACCTTAGATATCTAAGTTGCTTGGACACTCTCATTTTGTACTACTCAACTTGTACATTTGTTTTAGTCCCATTGACCTACTTTTGTGGTCAATTGTTGGACATTAATAAAATTATTGTATCAACTTGAGAAAAGTAGTAATGACCTTGAACTCCATATTAAAAAAATTCAAACTAGTTTTTCATAAAAGGCAATTCTGATAGCATGTCAATAGAGATTTTGGACTTGATAATTAGCATATTAACAATATATTCTGAGAAAAACCGTAGTATTTTGAATATGAATCTTGTTCATATCAAAATTCACCTAGCATACTTTGAACTAGATAATGGTTCAACCGATGACTTTTCCAACAAGTGTAACTGTCCAAAAGGAACATATGTAGGTAAAATGGGCACTATGTACCATTGCATTTATTTTTCTCTTGTTGATTCCTTACTTTCAGTTGATTTCATCTTGAAAACCTTAGAGGATACTTTATCTGCATCAGAAGATGGTCTGAGGGTTACTCCATATTCCTATTCATAGATTTCGAAAGCTTGTAGTGATGACATTTCTTTTAAGGTCAAATCATAATCATCCTCTTTAGAAGGAGCAATTGCATCTTATTTTCTTCCTCTGAACCAATCAAGATGTTTTTAGACACCTAAGATGGGAACCAATATAGAGTCTATGAAAAGAGTTTTGAACATGACCTGGACCGAGTACCAATTGTTCACCTTCATTTGGTGTTTCTTTTTGCAACATTGGTTCCTCCATATTTACATCTGATACCATTTGTAGTAAATTATATTCACTTTCAGTCCATAGGTATGGGTGTTGTGATGCAACAAGCTCCGTGAAACTAAAAATTGCTCTATAGTAACTTTACAAGGAAACGTTGAGGGCCCAATTGCCTCTTTTGTTGTTGCCTCACTATATATTTGCAGATCTGTATTTCCATAATTCTTTTTAACTCATGATGTCCAAATGAACCATACATATCATCACTATTGTACTTATTTAGTTGTTCCAAAACTTGAGAAGGAGCTAGGTTGTAGTATTTAGCATGCTTCCATGGACAATCCTTGTTATTGCATTTCCCATGATGCTCAAAATTACAAAATGGTCAGAAGGAATTAATAACACTATTGCAAGTAATTAATTTGTCAGGCACTCCATTTGCAATAATGAGATCAAAATAAATTGTTGGAAGGCATCTTGGATGCAATTTTGAGAAATATCCTAAGGGTTGAGGAGTGCGTAGTAAAGGTGCATTCAGGATCGAAGTGCACATTAACGGTGTATTCAGGATCAAAGTGTGCAGTAGAAGTGCATTTGGCAGTGCATAAGAAGAAAAATCAGGGAAATAAAACAAGAAAATAAAGAAAGGAGGTAAAGCAGGGAAAACAACATGCCAACGAAAAGGAAATAAAATCAACATGTAGACTAAAAGGAAGAAAAAGTAGCATGTAGGTGCGAAGGAAGGAAAAGAACGCGCAAACTATGTGTTGTCATGAGTTGTAATGAGTCATCATGATTTTTCATAGGGTTTTGGGATAAGCTAGTAGGGTTTTGATCCCTAAACTCTATGTATAAATATGTAATGGGTTAGGGAAGAACAGGTTGTTGTTTTTGCTGGGAGAATAGGATGAGAATGAGAGAGAGTCTATGTATGAAGGGTTAAGGGAGATTTTGTAGAGAAATTCTTGCACTGTAGAGCGGCTAGGCAAGATGGGGAATTATATATTGATGTATCTATTGTAGCGCAGTGTGCAAGCCTGAGATGAATTGCACGAAGAATAATAAAGAAGCCAACGGTTGTAGACATAGCCCAAGGATTGGGTGAACCACGTTAAATTTTGTTTTTGAATGTATCTTTTTATGTGATTGTTCATGGATATTCTATTTATGCATGGTTAGATCTAGCTTTGTTTGTTATATGAGTGGTGCATAGTAATTATGAATTTTTTAGTGAATGGTGTATGTCGCAATCTGTGTTATAATTGTTGATATTATGGTAGTTGCGTTAGGCATTAACCTCCATGTGTAACCCTGACAAGAATAGAATATTTCGGGAAGCAAGAAGAAACCCTAAAGCATTGGATATAACCCTAGAAGACAAGTTGGCTAAAGAAAAAAAATTAATATTGAGTCTTTAGCCTCCAGAACAAGAAATCGGCCCAGACAGCTAAGAAAGTACAGTATAAATACAGGATGCCAGAGCTCATTTGTACACACACAGCTCGCAACTGCAGAAATCTAGTGGGCACTGCAGAAATTTAGTAAGTGTGCAAGTCTGGAGAGTCATTGTAGCTGCAACTACTGCAACTTGTATTTTCGGTTTTAGGCTTGGACTTTCTCTTGGTTATGGTTTGGAATTTTTTCCTTGTGCGCTATCTTTGGAGAGAGGTACGCTACATTGATTGGCTATTACGCCTAGGGTTTTCTTCAAGAATTATTCTCTGTCAAGGTTAAGGTGCTCAAGGGTGTCTTCGACCTATGGTTGGGTGACAATATTGCTATATTGTCTACAGTTAAACGAGAAAACATACTTTTCTAACAAGTTATGGGCCCACACTATCTTTGGACAGTCTAACCACTAGAAGATAGATTGGGAGGATTTTGCTTAGTTACAATTATAGTTGCATTCAAAGTTTTTGCTGCAACAATGAAACCCTAACCCTCTTGTTGAGGCACCTTAAGTGAAGAGATTGACCTAATTTATGAATAGCCTAGTGCGCCCTAGCCTAGCGCACCTCCTGGAACTCTCAACAAGCTAAGACATCAAGTTTGAGTTTTTGGTCAAAGTAAAAGGTTGAACAAGTCAAAGCAGTCATGACTTACTCTATGAAGTCAGAAAACAAGTTAGAAGGAACTTATAACTTCAGAGCATGGAAGACAAGGATTGACCTCATCCTTGCCAAGAATAAAGTGTTGGATATCATGAAAGGAAAGATCGTGGAACCATAGTTTGAAGAAGGAAAAGAGAAGGAACCTTAGAACATTGCAATTATGGAGAAGTTCAAGGACAATGACATCAATTCCATGAATATCATAGTGGACTCGGTAAAATACGACTTGATACCCTACATATCTCATCTTGACTCATCTAAGAAGATGTACGATGCCCTAACTAACCTCTTCTCAGTCAGAAACATTGGACAAGTAATGTGTCTGGAGAATGATCTCCATGACATGAAAATGAATGACGATGACAACATAACATCATACCTTGTGAGAATCTCTCAGTTAAGAGATCAACTACAAGCTATTGAAGAAATCATTTCAAAGAAAGAACTAGTAAATATAGTACTCAATGGCATTCCCAAGTCATGGGATACATTTTCCGCAAGCATGAACACAAGAAAAGAATATCCCACATTTGAATAACTTTAGACTTGTTGTGCAGAAGAAGAATCAAGGATTAACAAAAAAGACAAATCCCAAAGTAAAGATCAAGCCTTCACAACAAAGTTCAAGAATTTCAGGAATAAGAAGAAGTTTGGCCTGAGGAAGAAACCAAATCAACAAAAGGATATGTCAAAAATACAATGCTTCAACTGTCGAAAATATGGTCACTACAAAAATCATTGTCCTGAGTTAAAGAAAAGGAAGGAAACAGATGAAGCATCAGTTGACGAAGAAAGGGAACCCTTAAACAAGACCAAGAAGGATAAAACAAACTTCTTCTTCTAAGTCAAGGTAACAATATTGTTCAAAGTTCTTGTACATACCATGTTCACATAGTTTCTGTACATATCATGTATATCTATTTCTTAGAAGATAAGATGTTCAAGTGAAACACCACCTATAGAAGAACACCAAGATAAGGATTGCTATCACGATGAATATAAGTCAAGTAATACACATGAAAAGATGAAGTATGTTGACAATCTTTGGTAACAATTCTCGTGGAAGCCATTAAATAAGCAACAACTGCCAGATAAGCCGAAATTAGAATCAAACTTGAAGAGAACCAGAAGGAGTCAAAATAGAAAGAAGTCAGCAATCAAGAGGAAATTAGAAAAAGACTTGTGACACCTTCCATAAGTAAATAAGGATGCAAACGAAAGCGTGGACTATTTTAGATGGAGGGAGTTGATTACAGAATTACAAAAGAAGAGCATGCATTCATACATGAAGCAAGAATTAGGAGGGAGCTAATCCTAAATATTATCCATTGAGGATTATGAAATATCTATCCATGTTCCCAATGAAAGTAGAAGCCATGATAAGCAACATTTGTTCAGTTTGACTCTAGAAGAAGTCTTCTTCGAAAAGAAACCTTAAAGTATCCTTGGTTGTCCATCTACATCCATGATCCTGTGATGAAAGGAAGAAGTTGGAATCTTTATGGAATATAGAAGACCCCATGGACCCAAGAGCTAAAGAGAGACATGAGGATGAATATGAAGATTCCAAGAAAGAAAGAAAAGAAAGAACAACTAGTTAATATACCGAGAATCACAAGACTACCATCTTGTTTTGAACCCACTAAGAAGCAATCGATCAGAAGAAATGGAAGTTATGATAAAGAACAATGTATGTAGGAAAATATGAAAAATACTTATGAATGGAAGCATTGCAAGATTCAAATGTTCTTCCAGAAGGAGGGAGAAGACTATGACAACAACGTGTTCCAGTAAACCAGATATATCTCTTGTAGTATCCATGGATTGGGATTTACATGTAAAAGATTATTCTTCCCAATAAAGCAAGTGAGAAAGAAGCTTATACCAGAAAGAGACCCATGTATGCAGATATAAGAAGACCTTGTATGGATTCAAACAACTTGATGCAGAGTATCTCATATACAACAAAATCTTGGTGAAAACTTTCTATGACATAGATAGTGTATCAGAATAGTTACTCATAAGTCTGGGATGATGGATTGCTAATCCATGGTAAAATCTCATGATGATAGAAGAAGTGCTACTTGGATATGTTTCAGTTTGAGCCTTGCCACGATGTCATGAGCTAGTAGGAAACATAAGTGTTGAATTCAACCATGATATATTGTAATGATCAGAGCTATATGAAGCCTTGAGAGAAAATTGTTGTTCCATGATAGACCAAAGTACGTTGAGATCAAGCATTATATTCTCCATGATGAAGTACAGAAAAGAGAAGTGGTTCTGCAATATATCTCCACACATGAGAAGATAGAAGATATTTTGGTAAAGCCTCTGTTCAAGATGAAAAGTTTACATACTTAAGAAACAAGTTGGGGCTTGTGGAGACGAATTTCTTATTGAAAAAGGAAGAGACTACTCCCAGGTTGGGAGGGAGAATTGATGTGTTATTGATTTATGGAGAGTCATTTTTTAGTTTGAAAAATGGTCCAGGATGAGTAGTTCCTTTCCAAATCGGAAATTGGTTTGAGATTTCTGACAGACATGCATTATCCAGTTCGGAAAATGGTCTAGTTCAGACAGTCATTTTCGTAATGAAAATGGTTCAATAGATTGTTGATGTACCATAGACAGTGATTCCCCTTGTGGACAGTGTGGGGGAATGGTCTAGGACAGTCATTGTTCTTAGCAGTCACTCTGAGTAGTGGCCAAGTAGAATGGTCTTCCTCGTCAGGCAGTCATTCCTTCAAAGTTCACAGTTGTGATCAGTTTCGAAGAATGGTCTGTTTTGGAGGTTGGTGTAGGATAGTCATTTCCATTAGGCAATGGTCCGGACAGTCATTCCCAAGAGAAGACTCATTGTCTTCAGGTTGTACTATGATTAGTGCTGGTGGAATGGCCCAGTTAGGTGAATGGTCTAGGTTCAACAATCAAGGAAAATAATTCTCTAGGGAAGACTCATTCTATCCAGGTTGCACTATGATTAGTGCTGGAGGAATGGCCTAATTAGGTGAATGGTCTAGGCTCAGAAATCAGGGAAAGTTATTCTTCTATGCTTGAGAAGAATAGTCCAGATAGCCCATGGCTAATGTTTTACCTTCTAAGGGCAGATGCTCTTCCATATCTCATAGATGTGAGTGGAAGAATGGCCCAGATGACTCAGTTTATATCATGATATTGTTTTATGCAGGTTGATATCAGATGATATGATTGTTGTGGAGATTGTATGTCTCTGGACATCATATATATGCTATTGTAGTGGATGTGTTCCACTGATTTTGACTGTGTGTCACAGATCAAGTATTTGTTTGTTACTTGGTGTGGTTGTGTACCACTAGATAGTAGTTGTGCACTACTATGAATAGACACAGTTGTGTTCTATTGGATGGCATTGTTCTAATTTCCATGGAGAACATCACTAGTATTGGAAATGATTACCATCTATACGGATAGTCAGTGTGCTAGTGGACAGGCATTCTCGAGGCGGAAAATGCTCCAGGACAATTATTCTTCTAGGATGTATTTCTGTATCAGAAGAATAGTCCTTGTAAGCACATGGGATGATACTGATAGTGATGATGGTGCCCGTGATTTGATCATGAGATAGTCTGTGTGGCTATGATGATGCTACTAGTTGAATGGTATGTTTGTGTTCAAGACCATTACCTTTAATACCTCCCTAGCTAGGAGAGAGTGTTGACATTATGGTAGTTGAGGGAGGTATTAACCTCCACATGTAACCCTGACAAGAATAGAATATTTCGGGAAGCAAGAAGAAACCCTAAAGCATTGGATATAACCCTAGAAGACAAGTCGGCTAGAGAAAATAATTTAATATTGAGTCTTTAGCCTCCAGAAAGAGAATTCATCCCCGACAACTAAGAAATAGAAGTATAAATACAGGATGCCAGAGCTCATTTGTACACACACAACTCACAACTACAGAAATCTAGTGCGCACTGCAGAAATTTAGTAAGTGCGCAAGTCTGGAGAGTAGTTGCAACTGCAACTACTACAACTTGTATTTTTGGTTTTAGGCTTGGACTTTCTCTTGGTTATGGTTTGGAATTTCTTCCTTGTGTGCTATCTCTAGAGAGCGGTATGCTACATTGATTGGCTATTAGGCCTAGGGTTTTCTTCCAGAATTATTCCCTGTCAAGGTTAAGGTGCTCGGGGGTGGCTTCGGCCTATGGTTGGGTGACAATATTTCTATATTGTCTACGTTAAACGAGCAAACCTACTTTTCTAACAATAATGGTGTTGTATAATTGAGTTTACCAATTAATCAAGGGATAAGAGACATACAATATTGTGCACAGGGTATATAAGCATCAATGGACATGTTTATGACCTCACATCCCCTCATCTCTATAGAAACTTGGTTCCTGCAGTCCTAGTAGATACCTCAGGTGAGACTTCAATTGCATGCAGGTGATGACGAAATGGTCGATATATGAAGGGTTTTGTTGGTTAGATAACTTGAACCTAGGGTCTTACAACTATGTACCAACATAAATCTTGTGTGATTTAAACATATCTATAGGACTCTCATAAAGGTTAAACTTTGGGACATGTTCTCATGAAATCTGCAAAATGGGTTGTTCCTTTTTCCTAGAAGTATTTGCTAATATACCCTGTGTAGTTGAGAGAAGATCATTTGGATAGTGGGATAGAACCTTTATTTCTGAAGAGGGCATAAAAAAATCACCCTTGTATTTATTCTTTAACATACAACCTGTTAATTTTTATGCCATTATTATAGTTCTTTGCATTTCAATAGATAAGAACATCATAAGAACAAGATCACTAAGAAATACACATTCACAAGAGACACAACATTTATCCTAGGAAACCCTCTAGGGGAAGAAAACCCAGCAAAAACTTCCTTATCATAAATTGCCAATACAATGTTCAAGAGAT
>SNQJ01S0036499.1:59720-80345 GCA_010110895.2 Picea sitchensis
AACCACACAAGAAACCTTATCCATTAGGTTGGGTATGCAAAGATAAAAGATTACAAGTAACACAACAATGTGATCTAAAGTTTGCAATTACATCTAAGTTTGTAGATGAGGTTGAATTTCATGTGATCCCACTAGATATCTGTGGAATTGTGTTGGGTAGTCCGTACTTATATTATCGAAAAGCAATCTTCTATCGAGAACATAATCAATATCACTTGTTTAAAGAAGGAATTGAGTACATAGTACATTCACATTCATTCAAAAATGACAAATCATTGGGCACTACACAACAATTAAAAAGGGTTGTTAATGTAAATCGGAATTTGGCACTTATGTCTATACAATGTAAGGAAGAAAAGAATCCTAAGCATGAAAAGGAAGTGTCATTTCACTACAATGCACCTGTTTTGGTTGATAGTGTTTCTATGGTTAAAATTCAGCATGGTTTCAGTATAATCTCTTTCATGTGTTCAATGTTTATATTCAGCTTATTACTCATCAACAGTATGTGGTTGGTTCCGACAATGTTGAATGAAGATGTGATTAAGAATGTGATTAATGTACTTAACAATGTCAATGCAGTGTTGATTGTTGTATTGTTGAGTCAGATGTACAATTTCTAGGAAGAATGGATAGGTGATACAGGACAAGTGAGATAAACATGTCCTCACTTATTTTCTGAATGATTTCATACTTTTTGTGGCCAAAAAGCTTTCCAGTAGGAAGGTTTGATCCAGGTGGATCATCTCAAAATTAGATAGAGTTAAAGTATTCAAAATGCAAATTAAATCTTACAAAGTGGAAGAGCTCGTCAGCATCTTTCCGGTGACGTTCGTTTCGGGAAAAACGGCCTCCAGATGACAAAGATATCAGCAGTTGAAGTTTCGTCGAAGATGGTGAAAAATGGTTAGAAATGGTTAAAAAAATGTAATTTGGGGCTATGGGAATTGAACCCAAGACCTTAGGATAAGGCCACCATGACCCCATGGTTGGGTAAAAAGGGGGTGGTCAAGGGCTTATCCCTCAACCTTGCCAACACCGAGCCCCCCTTGATATTTAAATGTTATTAAACCATGCCATATATCCAAAGTTCAACCATAAACTATATGCCATATCATATATCGAAACCATATGTTATAACACCAAAGTTCAACCATAAACTATATGTCATATCATATATCAAAACCATATGTTATAACACCAAAGTTCAACCATAAACTATATTCCATATCATATATCAAAACCATACCATGTCGCATATGCGGTGGGAGGAGAAGCCCGTGGGTTTGAACCCGAGACTTCTACCCCCCTAACCACCACATCTACCAACGTGCCACTGCCATGAGACGTGGAAAGAGGTGGCGCGATAACCTTAAAAAGTGTCGAATTTGATGGGATTTGGGTGGGCGCGTGGCCTATGGCCCACACCCCTTTGGGTTTGTTTTTCCATTATTTAAATGAGCCATGGGCACGGATCCCGAGTGGGAGTTTTGATGCAAGAAAAGACTGGCACATAGCCCGAGGTGGTTTTGCACAGTGACCAAGGTGGTTTTGCACGTGGACCGAGGTGGTTTTGCATGTATCCCGAGGTGGATTTGCATGTAAATCGAGGTGGTTTTTTCACACAGATCAAGGTGGTTCTGGATTTGCACACATCCCAAAGCCGTACAGACTATATAGATTAGAGGCAAATTTTGGGAATTGTGCCAAGAAGGGCATTCTGAGTCCAGTTCTGAAATATATCGAGTTTATACTCAAAAGTCTCAGTTTTTCACAAGGATTACAGATCCAACTTCAGTTTTTGCACTCAGGCATCCAGACAAAAAAGTGCTCATAGAATCTTTCGGATACACAGAAAGGTATTCATGTTGATACTTAAAAGTCTTCGAATTTCATCTTCTAGCTGTTGTTGAAGTCTATTACTATATATGACAGACAAAATTCAGAATTCACTTTGTAAGCATTTGAATACTTAATCTATAGGCCTTCCCATTTGGAAAGTGGCCCGGAGACATAGCCAGGGGGTCTGGTGAACTCCGTTACCAATTCTTGTTCTTGGATAGTTTGCTTACATGTTGATATGCTCATGTGCTTGATGAATGTTCTTTAATTTTGCATTACAAAGGTGGTTAACAGTTAAAAAAAATTCACATGCAAACAATGGTTAAAAGATCTTGAATTTTAGATCAAGTTAATTTTCAGATCACAAAAGTAATTCATTAGGTTGCATGCCATTTCTTCCATCTTGGCGAACAATTTCAAGGCCTACTCACTTTTCATACATATCCACAAAAGCATTCTCCACAAGTTCATCATACTCAAGTCCGATTCTAAAAATCTGTTGTTGGATTTCCTTGGCAGTTTTTAGCACTTTTGAATGGCCACATATAGGCAGAACACTAACGATGCTCACAAAGTTGGTTTTCAGGTGTGGCTGTTGCGTTTACATTTCTCAGAAACTATTCAGGGCCTCATTAGATTGCAAATTTTGAGCATATCTTTCTGTCATTCCCATCCGTTCAAATGTATTTCATTCAGGCATATGGGCAAACACATCGAGTTCTACCTCAATTCTCAAACATTTAACATATATAGAAATAAAACCCTTGCACATAGCAACATTAGCTTCAATCTCAGTTTTTTTTGTCAACTAAAGAATGAACCAACTTACCCATTCCAAGTGCCATTAAACTATCATATGCTCAGAGAATGGTAGAAAAAGTGTACTGGTTCGACTTCATGGAAGTCCATAACATTTACCATAAGAGCTTCAGTGCATCCTCATTGCACTTATTTTGAACATACCTTGAAATTATTGAAGTCTAGAAAACCACATCTAGTTGAAATATTTTGTCAAACAGTTTGTAGGCATACTTTGTAAGTTTCACTTATGTGCTTTGTCTCTAGCCCATACAGGTCTAGTGTTGTGCTTTGATACCACTTTATAGTGTATGCAGCCACCTGAATGCCTGTTGGGATGGTGGGATACTGGGAAATTTCACAATTCCCTCCAGATTTCACCTTTAGCACAATCAACCTCTTGATTCCATATCAAAGCCCATGCTCCATCATAAAATTTTACAAGCATAATTGTGCATAACACATTTACAATTAAGGAATGTAAAAATACACAAAGATTCTATAAGCATTCAACAATTAACACATCAATACATAATGAAATAAAATTAAATAACATATAAACATGGTACTTATTTTTTATGAAAACATTGACCGACTGTAGACCTACAATGTTCCACCCATCCATAAATCTCACTGCTCATAAACTCTCAACAGTGGATCACCCCCGAGCTGGGGCTATGACTCCACTAGGGAAAAAATTATACCTAAGCTATCTAGGGTCCACAATCAACACCAACCATGGTGTAGGCCAAGGTACCAAACCTCGATACCATTCCAACCTATAGTCTTTCATTCCCCATCAGCTTGCACAACCCAAGGTAGTGTTCCCCCTTCTTTGCACCGCAACCTCTCAAGTTGCACCACTACCCTTCTAGGGCTACAACATAAACCAAACAAGAAGTCTCATAGAACTATGGCTCTAAGAGTTCTTGCTTCCATTAGAAGTCTCTAGGTACCCTCAAAGACTCATACTAGGGAATCTATCCTTGCATTTCTCCCTCCAGAGATCCATCCTTCTCCAAGGAAACCCTAGGAGAAGTGTACACACCCTCGATCCACCTAGGATCCACATGGTAACTCCATAGTCTGGGTCACCATATTCCCCAAAGAAACTCCTATAGTCAACATGGTAAGAATGGAGTTAATAAATGAAGAATTAAACTCAATTCCCCCTTTTTAATATATGCATATGTCTTTTTATATTATATTTTTATATAATATAATAATATAAAGGCCTAGAGAATTATAATAGATTATTTTCGTAGCCTCCTTGACTTAAGCTCCCTTTACCTAGCCCTTAGCCCTCGTTCTCACTCATGGAGTCTTAGCCCCCCATACTCTTTTCGTACCCTAGTCTGTAGTGATGGTGTTATTTTATTAATTGGTCCATATGTACACTTTATAATACAAGATCTCTAGCTTTTGATCATCTTTAACCTAAACATATTGTCTCACCATCCTAGGCATCATATGTAGGCGCTCCGACCCAAACATATCAACTCACCAACCTAATTATCATATGTATAATATATTTACAATCCAAGGATCAAGATGGGGTATTACGCCTCTTATTTAATAAAGTATCTTACAAAAGAGTGAGCTAATGAAAAATATATAAAAAAGTGTTATGAAGGAGGATGGGGTATTTTTTTGGCCTCAAAATGCATGCTTAACCCCAAAACCCTTATTTTGTTATGCAAAAAACATCAACACAACCACACAAAAAAACAAACAAAATTTCAAAAGAAGAAAAAAACAAGTATGGAACTTTACAAGATGGGGGTTAGATCTCAGTAAGCCTAATTTAAAAATGTTTGTTTTCTCTTTATTTCTAATTTACTAGGATCGCATAAAGTGTACAGAAAAGAAAATACACCAAAAAGAAAACACTTTCTTCTATTTTTCTGGTTTGTTGAGATTACAAAAGGTGAATGACAAAGAGCATAAACAAATCATAAAGGGTAGAAAAGTAGGGATATAAATAGAAAAACTAAAATATTAACATGGTATATATATGTATACATAAAATAAAAAATTGTCATGAAACTTTTAACCTCTAGATTTGAAAAAAATGGTTGTATCTTGGAAAAATGGAAACATTTTTGAGTGAAAGAAAAAGTGTTTCCAACTAAAAGTAAAAATATGACCATAATGGATCAACCCTCTCAACCCCAAAAATGCACGCAAATAGCACAATCCAAAATTTTTTCTATGCATGCAACGACACAAATTCAAGATATCGATCAACAATGAGATCAAGCCTTCATACAGGCTTTGATACCATGTTTGACAGACAAGGTATTTTGATACAAGTCAAACAACTTAAGCAAATACTCACACAAACAAATCAAAGATCATCACACTAGTGTATTACATGGTTAAAACCCTCAAACAGGGAATGAGTCGCCAACCAATGCAACCCCTTAAGACAATATATTAATGCAAAAGTAAATAATTCCACATATGATTTTACCACAATAAATCATTATCAAATGACCCTCTATGTTTTTTAAATAGATATCATGGAGCAATCATGTGTTAATCCATGGATCAATATAGCCATTAGTATTAGAGAGAATATGAAACATTGAATCACTTTATGTCTAGAACATACCATGACCATCATATCACATAACTACAAATGCATACTAATGAATATTAAGAAAACACATTAAAGAAACACACCTTACATAATGTCACATTATACCAAGTTCATTTTAACTAACTCATAAGTATCTAAATATGATAACAAAATGAGATTGATTGTGAACACATAAAAGAGATGTAAAGGGAGATAAGTAATGGAGATAGGAGTCATTATTTCTATAAGCACAAAATCTAAGGAAAAGAGGACAAAAAGAGAGTGGTTAATAGAGGAGGACCCCATTCAATAGAGGGACATTGGAGGAATGTACACAAGATCTGAAGGGTTAACTAAAAGATCATTGAAGGTGGATGCAAAGTAAAAATGGATGGGTTGAAACACTACAACACTAGGCCACATATGATGTTACATCTAATGTACCAATTAACTAGAATATTGACGTAGAAGCACAACTTGATGATATGATTATTGATATATTTGGACTATGTGATAAGGAAAGAGAAGAACCAACAAATATAGTGACCTTGGGACTTAGTATACCTAGCAAAACACCTACACCACCCATTTCATAGCCTAATAATAATGAGATGATTCTAAATATCACTAATACAAAGGTTGTGATATAGAATTGTAGTCAAAGTAAAGGAGGAAATATAAAAACAATTATTATATGACCACAAGGACATGGTAAATCTCTAGCTAACAACCATCAAGTTAGCTTATTTTCAAAAAATGGTTCGAATCTCATTGTTCAACTAGGACAAAGAAAATTTGCGTTAGTTAAATATTTAGGTACCAAGATAATTGAAATACAACTAGGTGCCACATTACAACTGCCATAGTTATCTAGTAAATGAGATTGAGCTATCAATCAACACTAGTTTTTATGTGAAGCAATATGGAGTGATAAAAATATTGTGAGTGCAGAAACAAAATTAGTTTAGTTTTAGAAGATGTCGCAAGGTCATTATTTTCAATGGTATATGAAATATGTATAGATATCCTAATAATGAATTACTATGATGATGATGAAGTCAAGTAAGTATTCATCATATAGTTCTAGAAACCAAAAAATAGACCAATACAATTTTTCAAAGATGAAAGATATCAATCAAATTGTAGGGGAGTGTGCATGGGAGTATGACCAACGGTTTAGAGATTTGATGAGTATTATTACCTACCGTATGTATTCCATTGATAAAAAAAGGCACTCTTCATAATAATAGGTTATGGAAGATGAGGATTGAACCAATGGGAGGATACATTGGTAGTTCTCTCAGTCATGTTAGACATCCCATTTTAAGTGTAACCCTAAAAATGTCACAAGTTCAAAACCAAATATTAGTTTTTATGGAACAAATACAAGAATTGTCCAAGGATTAAAAAATGGGCTATGAACAAATATGTTGTATTGTATGTATGACATATGTATGCCTAACGAATGAGTGACCTATGTTGAGAGGGGTCTCTAGACGCAACTCTCTACTAGGCCTCTTGCCTAGAAGATCATGAAATTAATACTATGAAATTTGCATGATATATGGTGATTCCCTATAGTTGTGCTCTATTATAAAAAAAAAGTACTTATCCCTAATCATACTATTCTATGATTCTATATTGAGAAAATACTCATAATGAAAAACAATACTAGGCCTTAAAATCCTTCTTAGATGGATTTGAAAAAACTTCATTCAAAGTTCAGGAGAGGGCCAATGATAACCAAAATGGTGGCCATGATTAAAGACGAGGTTTTAGTGGATTTCATAGTGGAAGAATAATTAGACCCATTAAATTATATAACTATGATGAGATAAGCCATGTATCAAGAAACTATTTGTTGCCAAGAAGACCAATATCTAAAGACTATAAAGTCATGGGGAAGAATACAAAGGATTATTCTAACCTCCTATAAAAGTGTCCTCTTATAAAAGTGTCCTATAAAAGTGAGAGGCCAAAGCCATTCAAGAGAATGCTAGCTTAATTATCCCATAACTTAAAAAATTTCAAAGTCCTTAAGATTAATCTAAAACCTAGAGAAAGTGCTCACAACAATGGTGACCAACGTTTAGATCAACCATTTCAAATCCACAAAAAAGCACCAAATAACATGGGCTTTACCACAACCAAAAAAAAGACTTATAGAGAAGATGTAAACATCCTACAACAAAAGGTAAATACTATTAATAAGAAGATTAATGGTTCCATAAAAGGTGATCCTAGTCAAAGAAAAAAGGATCGGTAGACAATATGTAAACATCCTACAATAAGAGGTACTTAATGGTGCATAAAAGGTGATCCTAGTGAAAGAAAAAAGGATTGGCAGACAATATGTAAACATCCTACAATAAGAGGTAGTATTAACAAAAGGTACAATAAGAGGTAGTATTAACAAAAGGAGTTGCGGAGCAACAAGTCCCTGCCAAGAATATCTGAATATATAAGGAGAAGGGCCAAGGACTAGCAGGTGTTGGAACGATTTCTTAATATTGTAATGCCCAAGAATATCTGAGTATATAAGAAGGTTCAAGGACCAGCAAAGGACTAGCAGGTGCTGGAACAAGTTCTTAATATTGTAATGCTCACTGCACGCTGCTAGATTGTAGGCATTTGAGTGGTTTCGTGGGCACTTGGTTCTTTGGAATTCCCACATAATTTATACCCACAATCTGTTACAGGCCGAGTGCTTGGGTGGTGAAGTGAAAACTAGGGAATCAGAGTGTTCCTTCATGTATATCCTGTGTGTTAGGCTTGGGTTGTTTGCTAAGTAAAGCAATTAACAAACAGTTGAATCTTTGCTGGAATATACAAATCCCGGAGACGTTATATCGAATTAATTTGTTGTAACTAGTTGAATAAACATTCCAGCATTGGTTGAGCATTGTATAGTATTTTTTAATAGTGATTTGCAATGTGACATTACTGGTGGATTGCCAGAATTAATTTATTACTGGTTGAGTGGGAAATTTTCATGGCGGCAGATATGTAGATCAATACTTTGTAGGCAAACTTACTTCTTATCCATATAACGTTGGATGATCAACACAATGATTGGTCGAATAACACATCAAAAAACAAGACTGCAATTTATCGACGTTCGAGAATGGTCCCATTCACAATATATAACAAGTTCAACAACTTTAACAGTATTACAAAATAGTAAGTATAAGATATCATAGGATTTACAATAAATGTTTTCTTGCTTTTCAAAAAGAGAGCAATGTCAAGTAGGCTTTACAATTAGTATCACAACACAGATCGGCATGGCATAGAAAAAACTAATCTCATAAAAAATAAGACTCCAAGGTGGTGTTATAACTGATGCCATAACAACCATGAAAAGAAAAAGATGTTTGATACTAACCACCAAACTACAAAATGAACAATAATCCCATGTATGATTTTCAACAGAAAAACATGGTGTTGCAAACATTTCGGTGCAGCACAGGGAGTTCAGGTACAGGGGCCGTGTATGCTCCTCCTCCAGATGCCACTGACCCCTCCCCTTTTCCATATCGCGAAGTTGTTTCTGAAAGATCCTCTGCCTTGAGGAATTGTTGCATCTGGCTCGCAGCTAGAGGCGCATATTTTATTGGTGCAACTGTACATCATCAAACAGATAATGATCAGAACAGATACATATGACATTTTAGATGTATAAATACTACAAACAATCATGGTCCTTAGTACGATCAACATCTTAACCTGAAGAGATTGCGGTAATAGTTAATTGTTAATTTGCAAAGTATTCAAAATCTAGACAGTGACACGAGATTAGGGTTATTGTATGCATGCATTTGTTAATGACAAATTTGACCTGTGTAAATTAGGGTTACAGTGAAATAAGATTACAAGCAGACTTAGTGAAATAACATATGGCATACATGCACTTGTTAACTGCGTGTCAATTCTTAGTGAAATAACATATGGCATGCATGCACTTGTTAACTACGTGTCAATTCTCAGAGCATTACAGTACTACCAAAGCCAGAGAACACCAAGCTATGACAATGCGCCTTATTGTGTTGTTTATTGTACTGCAGACTGCCGTGTGTGAGGATGAATGGGCTATGCACACTACTGCAGAGTTCATAAGCCACTCCTTAGCTGGTATGTTCTTACCCGGTAAGTTCCTTACAGTTTAAGAGAGTATTGTCACTGTAGTTTTATTTCCATACCCTCATCGCATGAGCCCCGATTAAGCATACCTAGAAGCATGCCTAAGAGCATAGGCAAGAGCACGGGCAGAGGAAGCCTGAAGAAGTTCGGTTTGAAACAATCCAAGACGGACTGACTATGGATTCCGAGCTGAATGACCCAGTGATTTTGTCCAATATGTTATACAATATAGGAGGACTGACGTTGGGAAATATGATAGAGAAGCTCAACGCTCAAGGCACCCAGATTTCTTGCATCGTTCAAGACCCTTTTCTTGGTTAGGTTGTGGAGGTTGCAAAGAAGTTTAAGATTCCTTAGGCTATTTTCTGGACGCAATCTTGTGCAGTTTATCCAATATATCACCATTTTGTCCATGGAAAACTGGGTATATTTTACATTACAAATATTGCATCGAAGTCTATATTTTTTCATCGTGGTCTCATTACTTCTAATTCTGACTTATTGTTCTTCTTTTTTTCAGCTATCCAGTTGGAAGAAACCCAAAATATGGAGTCTGGGATAGAAATATCAGGACTTCCACCACCGAGTCTCTCTGATATTCCACCCCCTCTGCAACCTTCAACTCCCGGCGGGGGTTTGCTTCAAGTCGTAGTGAATCAATTTAAGTCTCTGCTAGAGGCGACGTGTGTACTTGGAAATTCGTTTAACGAAGTCGAATCCGAAGAAATAAACTCAATGAAATCGACAGCTCCCATTCGCACTGTCAGTCCTCTCATACCCTCTTCTTTCTTGGACGTACCGAATCCCCGGGACACAGACTTCGTTGCACATATGTGAAAAAATGTAAACTGCATGGATTGGCTGAATACTAAGAAACCCGCAAGCGTTGTGTACGTTTCTTTCGGAAGCCTCGCGGTTCTTTCGTAAGAAGGGAAAAATGAGATAGCTCTTGGGTTGAAGGCTTGTGGATATTCCTTTTTATGGGTTGTTTGCCCATCCTCTTCAAAAGAGGAGATTCACAGTGATGAAAACTTGCATGAGGGTTTCCGGAATGAAAGCTCCGAACAGGGACTCGTTGTTCCATGGTGTCCACAGCTGGAAGTGCTTTCCCATGCATCTATCAGTGCATTTTTGACACACTCTGGATGGAATTCGATGTTGGAAGGCCTCATCTTGGGAGTTCCCATGTTGGAGGTTCCTCAGTGGAGCGATCAGGCAACCAATTCTCTTTATGTTGCCCAGAAATGGAAGATGGGATTGAGATTGAGTAAACGATCAGCAGATGGACTGGTAGGGAAGGACGAAGTGGAGAAAGGTATCAGGACGGTCATGGAAATTGAGCGCGGCAATGAGCTTAGGATGAATGCTTTACGGTGGAAGATATTAGCGAGTGAGGGAACTGAAGCAGGCACTCCTTAGATGGTAAGTTCTTACTTGGTAAGTTCCTTACATTTTAAGAGAGTATATGAGTGTATCAACGTAGTTTTTTGCATGGCTGTGTAGGTGGAAGCTCAACAACGTCCAGCTTAGGGAGTTGACACTGCGCTAGTGACAGTGAGCAACAGTTGGACACTTGACATCCATCATTTATGGTGCCCTGATATGTGGTCAAATAGTTAACTCTTACATCCATCATTTATGGCGCCATGGAAAATGGAAAAACCCAGCAAACATTGAATGCTAGGAAGTAATGTTATATTCATGGCTAACATTACTTGATATCCAAAAAAATTAGAACATAACCTATGTTTTAAACTAAGGTTTTGATGAAAAATATGGGCCTCTTCCAGGCCAAATAAGACGTCATATATGAAAATTTAGGATAAATGAGGGAGAAAATTGTATGGATGTATAAAAAATTTGATTAAAATGTTTTTTTTTCATCGGTTTATGTGCAGAAATTGGAAAATCGATTACAATGAGTCCCTACAGCCTAAAGGGCAGGGACTAATAAGAGGCAAATAGTATTAATAAGAAGATTAATGGCAACATAAAAAGTGATCCCGGTGAGACATATTTCGAGAAGGAAGGTCGCAAATAAAGTAAGGTTGCAATTAAAGCTAAGTCATGAACTAAGAGGAAAATGAGTCCTGGGATAACTTCCTCATAAATAGGATGACAAATGTGTGCCAACTAAGTTGTGATGGAATGTTACTCAATCCATGGAAGGAGAGCAACTAGAACATGAAATCAATGACCCCATGCCTAAGAGGTATTTGATGGTATTCAAATAGGGTGAGGAAAATAAGAGAATCATAACGGGTAAGGAATTTAGTATTGCAATTAAAACTACTCGATATGAAATTGTGTAGGTGTGATGTTGTATTTAGGATTTGAAGTAAGCATATCACGAAACAAGTCTTGGGAAATATTGGAAAGTTCAAGGTTATTTCTCACCTATTTAGCATTTAGGTGTGAATTACAAATCAATATAGAATCTACCGCATCAAAAGATTGGAAAATGTTGAAGGAGATCTTGTAGGATTAAACAAAGTAGCAATGTTTGAAGTTACAGATACAACGAATGAAAAATATGTGTATTCGATATTTCTCTAAATTGAATGGGGATATAATAGTGATGCAATCATTAACTTAAAGAGATGAAAATAGTCTTTCAAAACTAAGGGAATGGGAATCATGCATCTCATTGATCCATAGCACGGACCTTGCTACACCAAACCCACAAAACACCACATGGAGGAGAACATGGTTAATCATATATGAAACCTCACTACATGCATGATGGATGAATATGTCATTCTTAGATGCCCAAGTTTTACCTACATGCTACACATGTTAAAATATTGAGATTATGTTAACTAAGACTAAACCAATAACCTTGAAAATTGTTGACATTTTTTTTTTTTTTCTATGTTAAATCCCAATTTTAACTACAATTCAAATTGACATTTTTTTTCTTATGTTAAATCAATCCCAATTTTAACTACAATTCAAATTGACATTAATTTTTTTTTTTTTTATGTTAAATCAATCCCAATTTTAACTACAATCCAAATTCACATTATTAGTGAGAATCTCACAAAGGCTTTATATTGTTCACCAATATTTTATCAAGTTCATTCATAAATGGTGGTTTTTAAATGTGAAAAATTGAATCAATATATTATAGGTATTTGAGGGATGGAGTGTACAAGGGGGTTTATGAGTATTGGGGATATAAGAAAGGGTGGTAAAAATAGGGGATGTCTAGTAAAAATAGTCTTTTTAAATTAAAAAGATGTATCAGAAGGGGGTTAAATAAAAGGATTTTGAGAGATATTTATCAATATCTAGTAAAATTAGAAGTATTAAAGGTATTATAAGTATTTTGTAGATCTAATTTAAATTTACTCTTAAACACTGCATTAACTCTTGAAACATCTCATTAGTACTTTTCTTTTATCAATTTTTCTGCAAAACAAGCTTATGAGATGCAATTTTTAGAGAAAATGGATGTTGATCTAGAGGAATGGATGATTATATATGGAATTGGTAGATCCTCTTGTAGATTAAATTATTTTGTTGATTGATGATAGATAATAGAATACTAACCTGGGATAACTTGATAAAAAGAGGTTTTGCTGGAGATGTTTTCTGTGTGGTGAGGGAGAGGAAACAACAAATCATTTAATGGTAAATTTCCCTTTCACAAGCGATGTCTGGAATTATTTTTAAAAGTTCTTAAGGTTCAGAGAATTTGGGTTTGTGGACAGCTTAGTGAAAGTTTTCAGAATTGGAATAAGGTAAAGGACAATTGGTTGGAATTACCTTGTTATATCTGTTGGGAAATTTGGAGGGAGAGAAACTTGATTATTTTTTAGAAATAAATTTTATCTCTTCTTAATGTATGTAATCAAGTTTTACAAGATTTGGGTGAATACAAGAAAAATTTTGTTGTCCATTCTCAAAGAGTAGTTCGTCCTCCTTTGCTGGAAGGGAATTTGGCTATTGGTTTATTTGAGGGTGTTTCTCAAAATGGAGGTGAAAAGTGTGGTGCAGGAGTTGTGCTAAAATTTCCAGAGGGGAGTATTTATATCATTAAAATGAATTGTGGTACGGGAACAAATACTAGAGGGGAACTTTTGGCACTTTGGAGTCTTATTTTTTTTGCTCTACATAAACAATTTACTTGTCTACAGTTGATTGGAGATTCCAAAGTAATTGTTGACTGGTTTTCATACAAAAATAATTTGCAGGGGATTTCTTTACAGCCTTGGACGACCAGAATTCGACAGATGAGTGGAAGCTTCCAGAATTTAAAAATTCAACACATCTACAGGGATTTCAATAGGGAAGCAGATCAACTTTCAAAGCGAACTTTTCTTATGGAGGAAGGCTATTTGTATTTTTCCAAAGGATTGGGAGATCAAGTTGAAAGATTTGAAAGAATGTATGAATTATAAATTTAGAGTTACTGATTTAGTGATGATTGACAAATGTAATAGAACAGTAAAGTTTTTTATTTTTTGTTTATTTTGGGAGATTTTTTTTTTGTTATAAGATATTGAGGATATGGAAGTCTGTTTTGTAAAAGGACAGTAAGGTCATCAATATCTGAGAAGAATTTTGTAAAGTCTATTTTATATTTTTAATATAAAATATTTTTCTATTGTGAAAAAAAAGTAAACCATTAATAAATCAAATGTAATTTAAATTGACATAAACCCATAATAAATAACTAAGATAATATGATGAAGCAATTGAAGATAAGCTAGATTTGTTGGAAGCATTAATTTTTACCAACCACCACCGACTTCCTAAATCTTCCTCCATCGACAATCCACCGAATCTTCTAGATGTTTTTCGCTCTGAGAACTCTCTGGACTCTCGAGAGCCTTCCAAGACCTCTATAAATACAATGCAGATGTAAACATTTTGATATCAAGCAATAAAATCAGTTTTTGTGTGTTATTTTTTGTGATCCTTTGCTTCTTCTCTCTTCATCATGGTATCAGAGCACAGGACTAGACTAACTCCCTCACGGGAAGGCCCAGGATCCTGAGAGAAGAGACGTTTCCTAAAAGATAGTTTTCATTGTTGTAGCCAACTCAAAATTGTGAAATCAATGAGATCAGTTACTATCGCATATTTACTCTCCCCAATTTTTGGAGGCAGCCACTATCGGGAGAGGGGGATGGAGTTTTTTCAGGCCTGTACAGATTTCTAGACTTAAGGACTCCATGTGATGCAGTTGTCAGCCATGATCTTATCGATCTTCTTAAAGAGAGGTTCTCACAACAACGGGCACCAAAACTCTTGAAGCAACAAAGCACAGAAAAGAGATGAAGGTGTGTGGCAGAGTGTTTCCCAGGTATTTTTGTAATAGCTCCGTTAGTTTATGGAAGAGCCACCATTTAGTTTCAAAAGGAACCTTTGTTCCATGTATTGGAATTGTTTCCAGCATGGAGGATTTGCACGTCCACGAATGTGTGAAGCTGAAGAGCTTTGGAAGGTTATGATGAACCTTTGGAATCCAAGTGTTTGTCCGTCCTCTGAATCAAAGAAGGATTGCATTGACTAGCCTAAATTGGAATTCCATTTGTTGTGTAAGGATTCCCAGTATGGGGCATTTTCAAAGCATGGAAGGTAGCGTTATTTCACTGAAGGAGTCGTCAACAGCCTGCGCACTAGAAAAAACATCTTCAACTTTAGGTGTCAAAGTAGGTAGAGCCCAAGGCTGTCAAGAATGTTGAGGTGAAGCCCTCGCCCACCATTGAAACTTCGAAAGACTGAGAAGAAGCCAACAAGCCAAACCCTTTGTTAGACCTGGGCGATCAATCATGAGGATTGATTAATTCTGTCGGGCAATGTGTTCTAGGGTCTCTTGGAAGACGAGAATAGAGCAGCAAGAGATTTGGAGCTAGAGGAAGAAGATTTATTTTGTGATGGGGGAATGGCCATGAGGCCATGAGTGGCTTTGTTGAAGACATCAAGAATGAATTCATCCATACAGGATTATGTCAGTGAAGGATTCTTATATGTTGTGTGGAGTCACCCATGAGACAGTCGTGTTTGTGGAAAAAAAAGGCCAATTTGTAAGTGATTATAAGTGGTGAGAGAGTCATAAAAGTCCATGTATAACTTAAAGTATATGTGTGAGTTAAATTGCAAGTGAGAGTTAAGTCAAGAATTTCTATATGTAAAAAGTCCTCCTTTGGAATTGTAAAAGGGTCATTGAGTATATAGAAAAGTTATTTGGAATGCTTGTGTAGGGTTTCCTCTTGTCAAGAGGAAATTGAGTCAAGTTGTAAAAGGTGAGATTTAAGTTCAAGTGAGAGGTCAAGGTCAAGTGAACGAGTCTAAAAGATTTGTGAAAAGGAGTCTTGAAATGTAAATGTGTGAAAAGGAGTCTTGAAATGTAATTCATTATAGGAGAGTATTAATATCAAGAAGAGTCAAAATGACTGTTAGTTAAAGTTAAAGTGACAATGTATTTGCTAAGATAGTCAAAAGTTGTGTCCAAATCAAATGTCAAGAGATGTAAAATCATGACAAGTGGTGCGTCAATTAAGTTTGTCAATCCATTATCATAGGTTGTCTTGTTGGATCTTGATCAACTCCAACAAGAAACATATCTATAAAGAATATTGAAAGGAAAAATGATCCAGATGGATATCGGTGGCCACCCACATTTTCCAACTAGCTCAAAACAGTTTTCTAACAATTTTGGCAATTTACTATTTTTAGCAGTTTTAACTTCCGGGGCCATTTTGAGGGCCTAAATGAAGGTTTTTCGGTATCGAGCTCCTCAATGATGGAAAAAATATTTATTGAGCCCCCAAAAATGAATCTCCTCGATGATACCTTTTCAACGGGCTATCACATGTCTAAAACGAAGATCGTATGCAAAAGTTACGACCCCGGGAAATTGATGTACTAACTTACCCAAACGGGGCCCACATGACTTTTGACGCTTCATCTCCTAGGGTTAGGTTTTTGGATGTCTAGGGTTTTTGGAATTCTTTCTTATTGTGAAAATGCCTTTAGAGCCTCATTGTAACCTGCTTCTTGCGAATTCACGCTGTCGTCACATCTCTTCTCAGAGATAAGCCACCACCATTCCAGCAAGCTTGTTTCTGCTGCATTTTACAGTTTCAACTTATTTCATTATTGAATAGAAAACCATTTTTACTGTATCTCTATTATTTTGTGTTAAACACCTGTTAATAATCTGTATTCATTTCGTTCTACTCATAAAATATGGATCAGTGGTATCAGAGCGGTCTGCTCCTTGTCGTCTTAATGCATGTCCCCAACGAGGTCGGAGTACAAAGAGTTGGGTCTCGAGCTTGTTTCTTTTGAAGACGGAATATCTCGCATGCCTAAGTGACCTCCCATGGTAGGAGAAAATAAAGATGACGGGACAGGAGATCCTTTCAAACTGTTGATTGAGGAATCCCTCATGCAACAAAGAAACGAGATGATGGATAGTTTCGCGCAAATCCTTCAGCGACTACCAACAGGCAACACATCTTCTTTGAACGGAGGCGCCTCCCCCTTCAAGGTACAAATAAACTTTGATATTCCTATATTTGAAGGTCAGATAGATGTAGATGTTGTAGACAAGTGGTTGAATCTACTAAAAGGGTATTTTTCTGTTCATAAATTTTTGAATAGAGAAAAGATTACTTTTGCTCTCCTCAAAGTTGTTCCCCATGTCAAAGATTGGTGGGAAACTTTCTGTAAGCAAAAGGAAATAGAGGAAACCTCATTATTTTTAGTCACGACCACCTGGAAATCCTTCAGGGATGCTATTAAGGAACAATACTACCCTATCGAAAGTTATGACAACCTGTATAGCAAATGGACCACACTGCGGCAAGAAAGAGACCAAGCAGTGCTAGATTTCACAAATATCTTCCATACCTTGTGCACCAATTTGGGTATCAAAGATTCAGAGTGACATCTGGTGCTCAAGTATCGATGTGCTCTTCATAGATGCATCCAGACTGAAATGGAATTTTTGGACATCTCATCCTTGGGCACAGCCTACCGCTATGCCGTCAAAATCGAGCAGAAGCTCAAACAAAAGACGCGACAATTTGGGCCTGGGAACCCCTCACAACAAAAGCTAGGAAAGGGTGGCCCCAACGCACCAAACAAAGGACAGAGAAAAGATGGACAATATCAGGACAACCACTACAAGCCTCAAGCAAAGAAAGACACCGGAAAGATAAAGAAAGATACTGGGAAGTGGTGCGTCTTCCATAACAGCCCTTGGCATAACACTGCTGACTGTCGCTCAAAGTAGTCGCTGGTGGATGAAGTGAAATCCTCATAATTAGATGTGGATTATGACACCGAGACAGAACCGGAAAGGGGAACACGGATCATTGACACGGAACCCAGTGCCACTGTTGCTACCACCAAGCTCCAGCCTGGTGAACCAGATGAGCCAAAAGAAGGAGAGCACCTCTTCCATTCATAGATGTGGGTAAAAGGCACCCTGCTGCACTTCATCATTGATAGCGGTATCCAGAAGAACCTCATCTCAACAGAGGTCGTCAAGCGGCTGGCCCTGCCAACAACATCGCACCCACAACCCTACACCATTGGATGGCTCCGCCAAGGAAGCAATCTCTGTGTCAGCCAACAGTGCTGACTATCGTACGACATCAAGCCCTTCAAAGATGAGGTATTGTGTAATGTTGCTCCTCTCTAATTTTGTGATGTTCTTTTGGGCCAAACTTATTTATGGAAATTTCATGCTGTATATGAGTCTAGGCCTCGTAGTGTTATTATTACTTTGAATAGGAAATTGTACAGGATACCCGAGGCAGCCCCACCTAGTGTTATTTCCTTGATCTCTACTAAGAAATGTAGGAAGGTCATCTCTCATATGGGGAAGTTTGTCTTCTTCATGATTTGCTCTCAGAATAAGTGAAATATTGTAGCCACATCCAGGGTCTCTACGGCCAACCTCTCCACACAACAGAAGAAAGTAGATAAGGTTGTGGAAGAATAGTCGGATATCTTCTCCTCACCTACAGGGGTACCACTACACTACCAGGTCAAGCACCCCATTGTTATGACCCTCGGTGCACCGCTGCCCAATGGGCCAATCTATCATCACTCTTTGTTAGAGAATGGGGAGATCAAGTGACAGATCTAAGAAATGCTCCACAAGGGGCACATCCGCCCTAGCTCATCACCTTGCAGGAGCCTAATCGTGTTGGTACAGAAGAAAGATGGAACCTGGCGACTCTGTATTGGTTATCGGGCTCTGAATAAAATCACTGTCAGAAACTAGTACCCGATTCCCTGAATTGATGACCTCCTTGATCCACTCACGGGGGCCAAATACTTCAGTAAGATTGATCTAAAGTTTTTCTACCACTAGGTCTCGATAGAACAGACAGATGTATGGAAGACCGCCTTCAATTCAAAGGAAGGACTTTTTTAATGGTTGGTCATGCCCTTTGGTTTGACAAATGCTCCAACCACTTTCATGAGGATGATGGACGGTATCCTGCGACCATTCACCAATACTTTTGTAGTGGTCTATCTGGATGACATTCTAATTTATAGCAAGACTTGGGCCGAACACTTGCAGCATATTCAACAGGTTCTGCACACCCTGCGACAACACAAGCTATACGCCAACCTAGAAAAATGCTCCTTTGCCATGGACAGGGTCCATTACCTAGGCTACATCATTGATCAGCATGGCGTACATGTGGATCTAGCTAAGATCCAAGTCATACGTGACTGGCCAGCCCCAACAACACTCACTGAGCTTTGGAGCTTCTTGGGACTTGCTAATTTCTACCGCAAGTTCGTGTTAGGTTTCTCCCATATTGCATGGGCCCTCAGCCAAATAAACGGGGGTGGTGGTAAGGAGAAAATTACGTGGGGCCGGTCCCAACAACAAGCGTTCGATGATTTGAAGCAACGCTTGTGCTCAACCTCAGTTCTTTCACTACCAGACCTGCAGGATCCCTTTGAGATCGAGACAGATGCTTTAGACTATATTGTGGGCATCGTTCTCACTCAGCACAACCACCCTGTGGCCTATCATAGTGAGACACTATCAAATACTATCCGTAAGTAACCTACTTACGACAAAGAAATGTACTCCATTGTGAAAGCATGCCTCCAGTGGAGACATTACATTCTTGGGAAGGAGACAGTCATCCACACTGATCATAATCCACTGCAGTTCATGTAGACACAGGGAAAATTGGAGAATGACCGCCATCAAAAGTGGTCCACATACTTGCAGCAATTCCACCTCAACATCAAGTATAAAACATGAAGTACCAATCGCATCACTGATTGCCTCAACAGACCACCTATCGTGGAACTCACCATAGTTCTAGACTCTTACAACCATGAGACAGCTAGATGGCCCAAACTCTATGAGATAGACCCTGACTTTGCCACCACCTACCAAATGTTGGGTACAAATGCAGTTGTCGATAATTTCCATCTTCAGGATGGGTTGTTGTGTCGTTTGGGCCATATCTGTGCTCCATCAAGTGAGCGAGCGAGGCTGATCTGGGAAGCCCATTACAGTCGGGTGGAAGGACACTTCGGCGTCAAAAAGACAGTGTTGATTCTACAAAAACATTTCTACTGGCCGAAACTTCGACAGGAGGTCAGCAAGTATATTAGGTCCTGCACTACCTGTGCTATTGCCAAAATGAACACTAAGAAACAGGGCCTGTACACCCCTCTTCCTACTCCTGACAGGCCATGGGAATCCATCTCAATGGACTACATGTCGGGCCTCCCATCCACCAAGTGGGGAAATGACTGTGTTTTTGTGGTTGTTGATCTCTTTTCTAAGATGGCGATTCTGGTTGCCTGCAAGAAGAGCATCACAGCAGAGGCCACTGCCAAGCTCTTCTTTGAACGAATCTGGGTACATTTTGAAATCACAAAAACCATTGTCTCAGATCGGGATAGTCGATTTCTCAGCACATTCTGGTCGAGCCTCTAGTCACTACTGGACACCAAGCTCACCAAATCCATGGTCTTCCACCCCCAGACAAATGGCCAAACCGAGGTTGTAAATCGAATGATTGTGCATATCCTTTTCATGTATAATTCAAAGAACCCTCGCACATGGGATGAGAGCCTTCCTTATGTCCAACATAGCTACAACTGAGCCTTGCATAGCTCAACTGACCACAACCCCTTTCAAGTGGGGTTGGGATTCCAACCATTGGGTCCCATAGATGTTGCACTTCCCCTTGCGGTCACCTCGACTGACTCATCTCCTGCTCCAACTGAAGCTGACAAAGCCACCCGTTTCATTGAGC
>SNQJ01S0036499.1:80810-96655 GCA_010110895.2 Picea sitchensis
TTTCCCACCATTATTGGACACCTCAGAAGTAGCAGAACAGCTGACACCAACAGAGCTCAACCTAGACTCCATACAACAGGCATCCAATGATCATATTGTGGACAGATAGATCAAGGAAACTTGACAACAAAGGATCCAACTTTATCGAGTCGTCAAAGTAGGGCAGCTCCTGCACCAAGGCAAGTGGCTCACCCAAGGCCAAATTCAGCAGAAATTTCCTCATCTAATGGGGGACCTCAACGCAATGGAGACCATTGCTTCCTAAGGAGGAAGGATTTATCCATATGGATATCGATGGCCACCCACCTTTTCCAACTGGCTCAAAACAATTTTTTGACAATTTTGGCAATTTACTATTTTTAGCAGTTTTAACTTCCGGGGCCATTTTGAGGGACTAAATGAAGGTTTTTCGGTATTGAGCTTCTCAATTATAGCCAAAGGCTTGATTGATCCCCCAAAAATGAATATCCTCGATGATACCTTTCTAACGGGCTATCACATGCCTAAAACGGAGATCGTATGCAAAAGTTATGACCCCGAGAAGTTGATGTACTAACTTACCCAAACGGGGCCCACATGACTTTTGGCGCTTCATCTCCTAGGGTTACGTTTTTTGATGTATAGGGTTTTTGGCATTCTTTTTTATTGTAAAAAGGTCTTCAAAGCCTCATTGTAACCCGCTTCTTGTGAATGCGTGCTGCCGTCACATCTCTTCTCAGAGATAAGCCACCACCATTCCAGCAAGCTTGTTTCCGCTGCATTTTACAGTTTTAGCTTATTTCGTTATTGAATAGAAAACCAGTTTTACTGTATCTTTGTTATTTTGTGTTAAACACCTGTTAATAATCTGTATTCATTTCGTTCTGCTCATAAAATCCAGATCAAAAGAAAAGATGCAAGAAGTAGTGTAAAACAATAAAAGACAGACTCATGATGCATAAGACAAAGGGTGATAGAAGACAAAAAATGGATTGTGAAAGACAAGGAAAAAAGACTCTCGTTGGAAGAGGTAAAGAACAAAGAAGACCCCATATGAAGTTATGTAATGCTTAATGATGAGATGTAAATGGGCATATGTAATGGGCTTGTAATTTGTTAGGCATTTAGTAAAGAATGTGGAATTTTTGTACCTGAGATGAAATTATGCATATATGTTGTAGGGGGTGCATGATCGGTAGTACCTGACACCCTATAGGTTTTTGGTCCAAAGTTGTAAATCTTAGCCACAGGCAAGCTATATTCCCGAGGTGTTTAGTAAGCCTTGTTGATTCAAGCCTACATGGATTAGTGTGATCATGTAGCATGTATCCCTCTTATGGATAGAGTGGATGTGGCATCAAGCTGTGGAATTAACCACTAGGTAGGTATGAGAGTGGTAGGTGTACTCGTATCTAATTTTGATGGTGATCGGAGAAGTTAGATCTTCAATTAAGGGGAGGAATGTGAGATTAAGTAATCTCATAGTGTGAGTTGGTTGGGACCAAATTATAACTAAAGGAGTCTAATGTATTGATGAACCATGTACGTGAAAAGGATACCTAGAGAACTGACGAGTACAATGAATGGTACCCATGTATCTTGGTAGATGGATTTCTTTTTATATGGACATCAATGATCAATTGTTTGCAGGTGCAAAAGGAAGATGCAAAAGTTTGAGCATTAATCAATGTTATGCAAGTACAAAGAAGAAGAAAAAAATGTTTGAAGATGAAACTCATAGTGAAGAAATCCTAAGTGAGTGTGTGTTGTGTAAATCAATTTCCCCATCATGCAAGGTTCGTGGTCAGCCAAAACCACCAGTAAGCAAAGTTTGTGGTCAACTAGAAACCACTTGGTGTGATGGTTCCTAAGCATTGTAATGATTAGGGGTAAGAAGTAAAATCCCAAGGTGATTTATGATGAGGGGAAGCTAGTAAAATAAAGGAGCACATTGAAGGAAGCCCAACCATATGAAGATAGAAATTGAAGATGACTCAGATAAAGACCTAACGAGATAAATATTAAGACATGTATTGGTTAAGGAGGAGACATTGGAAATCAAAGGAGCAACTTGTAGACATATTTACAAAGGCTTTAGCACAAGACCAATTTGAGTATTTGAGAGAAGCATCGGGCATTGTAAATATTGATGTAATTAGTAGTAGAAATTAGGGGGGAGTGTTGGAAGCATTAATTTCTACCAACCACCACCGACTTGTGAATCTTCCTCCACCAACATAGTCATCGACTCTTCTAGATGTTTCCAGCTCTGAGAACTCTATGGACCCTCGAGAGCCTTCCAAGACCTCTATATCAAGCAATAAAATCAGTTTGTGTGTGTTATTTTCTGTGATCCTTTGCTTCTGCTCTCTTCAATATTTTTAACTAATAATAAGTTGGTTAAGCTTTTAGACTAAAATTTTATGTCCAAAAAAATAAAACAACATTATAACTATTACTAAAAATTGTAAAAACCTATTACTAAAAATTGTAAAAACCTATTACTAAAAATTGTGAAAACCTGCACACTCAAATAATAATAAAACAACATTAAAAAAAAACTTGCACACTCATACAGTTAAAAAAAAATGGTAAATACAAACATTGGATACCTTGCACAATCATATAATAAAAAAAAGTAAATACCTAATTGATCCTGAAAAAAGTAAATACCTAATTGATCATGAGTAATACCTTGCACACTCATATAATAAAAAAAGTAAATACCTAATTGATCCTGAGTAACTCCTCACAGGGTACTGATTGTCTATCCTACTCTTCTCTTGATTAGGTCAATTATTTCTTCTTGAAAATGACCAACTTCTGTAAGGTTACAGACATTCACATGTGACCTTTGGTAAAGTTTGTTTGACATGTCATGCAATTTTGA
This sequence comes from Picea sitchensis, assembly GCA_010110895.2. NCBI lineage: Eukaryota > Viridiplantae > Streptophyta > Pinopsida > Pinales > Pinaceae > Picea > Picea sitchensis. The sequence continues at coordinate 83,680 of SNQJ01S0036499.1, forward strand.
TGACCTCCCAGCCTTAACCCACATATTTGTAAAATTGATTTTGCTTCATCTTGGAAGTTGAGATGCTCTTTAAAATTGACTCTCATGCCCAAAATTTACCAATAACATAGTTTTTCAATCTATGTTCTTGCACCAGTCCACTATGGTTTCAAAACCCTCAATCAATAGACTCGAGGATTTTTTCCTACGAATATATTGGAAGGTGCTTATCTTAGACACCTCTTGAATCGGCGATTGTATTCCTCTTTACAACCCCAACATTTATATTTTTCTTTGACATTGAGCTCTTCCTTATGCATGAAAACAACTGCTATAACCTTGAACCAAACTCTATTTCTCCAGATCCTTTACTCATGGGCATCCACTCCTTTATTCTCATAAAACCTCATGCCATAACCAAATGCTTATATCGTCGTCAACATTTTTCTATTCAGGAAAACACACAACACTTTACTGCCCCAACCTAACGATATCTCAAGGCCTGGCATGATTATCCCTGATCCGCCATAGGACCACACTCTATGACCAAGTGATACATATTATTAGTGCTAATAGTATCATCGTCAACACTTTCTTATCGATGAACGAACATAGGACTGAAATTGTCTCGACCCGACGAACTACACTCCACTCAAAAACTCTACTCCAATGATATATTGCCACATGTTTTCCACATGTCTCAATTAGACTCATGGATCCAATTGTCACATGTACACTTACAGTCATTGATTTGAATCATCATGTACTTCTGTCAACTACCACATGTTCATCCTAGATCCGTCTATTTATTTCACTCCTAATAGATCTTGGTTGTTCATCGATTTTGTTCTATCAGAGTTCCTTCAGCCTTTGGACTTTGATGAATCTACTCTGAGAACTAATAATCTATTGCCACACATTGCTTCCATATCATTAGCCAAGATTACTCTGAATATATCTAGATCGTTGGTCTCACTGCCTTCATCAAAGTTTCTTTCATACTTGGACTTTGAAACATAAACTTTGAAAACCTTTTAACATCCCTTCAGACTCCAAACTCAATATCTCTCTCTACCATCGATATGGATGTGCTCCACTTCATATCTAATATTTACCACTCATTATTTAACATGCAAAATTCAAGCTTGGTCTGATTTATAAACGATCAGACTTGATTCTTAGTCCCAATCGAATGGCCATTATTTCTCCTCACCTACAAAGGGTTTCTACCATTGGTTCATGTTTTCATACATAATCGAGGTTGATTCAATTAAGTACTTGAAAAACTTGTTATCTCATTGGGGGGATCAATATCTATGATGATCTATGGTCAATTTGAACAATTACTCCTCTAATATGAGGATTTAATCACGTTTCATATGGAACCTACAAACATGATTTAAGAAGGAATTTATCACTATTCAAATATAATGCCTGAAACATTTAGTATTGCATATATTTAATAGACACAACAATATACAGAGGTATTCAACAAATAATTCCATATAACACTCAAAATAGATTTGTAACATCCCCGACCACCAACAGGTTGAGCATGGTCACTGAGAAAACATATTTTTTCTCGGATACCATTTTGTAACATCCCCCTAGCCACCAACAGGACGACCATGCTACCTCATAGAAACAACAATTATCATCTGCACATATATATATAAACATAAATAGACAACATATTCTGCTAATACACATATTAATGCAGAATAATAGTAATCCTATACATACAACATATACAGAAAATACTCATCAATATAGTATGTACAAATACAAATCATGTAAATGAAATGAGGACTGGTACTTATCTTTTAATTGAAGTACACCAATTGCATGCATACCTTCCACAAACCTCCCAGCCTTAGACCACACTGCTCATCACTCTCAGTAGTGGGTCACCCTCGAGCTGGGACTAAACTCCATCGAGAAAGGGATTCCTAGGCTAGGCAGGGACAACAAGAAGTTGCACAGTACAATAGGAAGGATTTCCTCCAAGGATCCACTTACGCCCACAACTCATAGAATCTCATTCACCACATGGCTTTCCCACCCCAGGAATATACACCTTCATTGTCCCATAGTCCATCGATTGCTTCACCTCCCTTTATGTGGCTTCAACAACATGCCAGATCATGAATTCTCAGAGCTTTGTCACTACTACTGGATTCCCTCCAGGAGAAATCACTTCCTCAGCACACTCTCTCACCTGGAGAGATTTTCTCACAAGCCTAGCAACCTGCTTCTTCTATCCACAGGCCTGACAACCTGCTTCTTCTATCCACAGTCCTAACAACACACTTCTTCACTCCCACTCCTCAACACATGGGCATGGTGATGGAAAAAATAACAACTGGACATGGGGGATGGTAATGACGAAGAAATACATAGGCAACCCATAGGGTACTGGTGTTGCAAGGATATCCATTCGGGATTGTAGAAGAGGTTCAGGGTGGTTGAGGAATTCAACAATGGCAGAAATGAATTTCTCAGTGCATGAGTGAATGGGACAACCCCTGGATAGAATCATTCGAATGGCTAGAAGGGAGAGAATGGTCAGAATGGTTAGATTTCCCCCATAAATCTGCATGCGTATTGGATGACACTTGGATCTCCAAGAGAACATTCCTCTCCACTTGGAAATTGTTCCTCTCCCTAAAGGAAATTAGGATAAATTAATATCCTCTTTACATCCTTTAGAATAATAATTATATATTGTTCTCTTGGGTTTAATCTCTTAAGCTTATCCCTTTTTCCCCCAATCTCCTAGCCTCCTCCCTTATCCAACCTAGTGGATCTTAGTCCCCCATACTCTTTCTTCGTGGTCGGTCTACACACAGCGATGTTGTTTATATTAATAATATGAATATTTATATGTACAAAACAAGTTCCTGGCCTTTAATATCTAGGCTCTCTAGCTTAATAAGTACATAAGCCTCCTAGCTTATAACACTTGGCTCACCAACCTACAAAACATGTTATAATTTATGATTACAACTAGGGCTCATCCTTGGAATATTACAATCCCCTCCCCTTATTTTTTCATTGTCCTTAGTGCAACTTGTTTATACATATACAATTCGAAAATTCTTCAAAAAGGATCCAAGCTTTAGCTATTGGAAGCATGTTATCCACATGGTGCTCTACTTTTAAGCACCAATTATGGTGTTCATACTATAGTTGGAATTCAATATCTCTGTTCCATAGAGCTGCTTTGGGAAGAATTCAACTCATTGTTCCTTATTTCATGCTTCAATTAAGTCTCATTGAAATCACCGACTAGTTGTAGATCCACGACGTTCCACCCAAACTTAGATCTCACTGCTGATAAACTCTCAGTATCATATCACCCCTTAGCAGGGGCTATGACTCCATCAAGGACATGGCTTCTCAAGATAACCATGACCCACAATCAATATCAACATGGTCTAGGGAAAGGTACCAAACCTCAACAACACTCCAACCAATGGTCTCTCTTTCCCACATGCCTATGCAACCTAAGGTAGTATGCACCTTCATTGTCCAATAGTTCATCGGCTGCTCAACTTCCCTTCCAGGGCTCCATCACAAGCAATACAGGAAGTGTCAGAGCGTTGTGGCTCCAGGAGTTCCAACTGCCCTCAGAGGTCTCCAGGTACCCTTCAGGCCTCATACTGGGGAGCCTATCCCCACACTTCTCCCTCCAGAGCTCCATCCTTCTCAAAGGAAACCCAAAGAGAAGTGTACACAGAACCAGATCCATCGGGGATCCACAGGGCAAGATCGATTGTCTCCAATCAACATCTTCCCCAGAGATAATTTTTGTAATCAACATTCCAACTTTAATCAATTTCATCTCATCTGCATCACACACATGCAGTTATCATGAGATATCATAAAATAATTCATTTAGGAACTCAAACTTAGTTCAAAGGGAATTCAAATTTTCCCCAAAACATGAAATTCTATTTCAGAATTCTTCTTGGTTGTTTCCATATTAGGAATGCAACCTTCCTTGTGGTTTTCCACAAGCACCAAACTACATACCATTTTTCCTACAATGCTTCATCTTTCATACATCCAACAAATTGTCAGTATTTCCTGTACATCATAATTCAATTGAAATATGTACAAAACCTTATGAAGTGATATTAGAATTGTTGCACCTAGCAATTCAATCACAATTACCAAATAATTTAACAAAATAGAATGACTCATCATTCTATGCATATGCATGTTCATAATTAATATATGTAAGTTCATTACTTATTTTTCTGAACAATAAATTTTCTGTAGTCAATGCTTACATGACTACTTGACTTGCAACTTTCCTGTTGCAATGTTTAAAAACTCCTCAAATGTCCTCAACTTCATGATTTAACAACATTTCAGTTGTTAGTAACAATCATTTCCATGCAATAATATATATGCATGTACTTACAAAACACATTCAGCAATTGCATTTAGGTATACAATTATATCACTTACTATGCATCAGTGCAATTCTCAATGCATATTTATTCAATGCACCTTGCATTGAATTACATAATGCTCTTTATCTCAGTCATGTATCTCACCAACCATAATTTGGAATTCTGGACAATGTCTTGACACATTCTCCACACACTTCCTATTGTCTTCCCAATTAATTGGATGCCTTCCTTTTCGACCCGAACACTACACCAAAAATATAATTCTGTGGTGTTCATTAGTGTTAGCAAAAAGGTTGCAGTCCAAGTTTTATTTAAAGGTAGGAATATTTTGGTACTTGTGTGGTTCATAACCTTTCCATATCCACACATTTCCATATCCAACCATGTCTCGGTCTCATACATGACTAGATTTACTGGGATTCATTCCTATAATAAGTTCTTATCTTTAATTTCTTTGGTTATTACCCCATAACCAAATTAACATGACATTCTATTATGTTTGTGTGTGCATTCAAAAGATAAAAGATTTGATAACTATAATAGGCCTATAGAATTTACCATCTCTAGTGGTATCTTATTCATGTTAATGCATTTAAATAATACCATATTGTGTATTATAAAATTCTATCAGAGAAATTCTTACCTGAATTTCCCTTTGGAAATTATGCAACATGATTTCAAAAGAGAAATACTTACCTGCATAGTTGCCATTGAATGAATTTGATGTTACCTAACTAGTTGATGATAGTAGAAGCTTTCATGCTTCTTTTATCAAACTTATAACCAACACTTGAACTTTATGTTGCTTCCTTCCATATGCAACAACATCATCAACAACACTTGCAACATGAAATAATTCTTTCCTTTGGTTGTCCCAACAAGCCATAGCATACTTTCTTCCACAGAAATTGCAACAAATTCCTTTTCCATGTACAACTTTTCCTTGCTCATCCCAGAAGTCTTCAATTCTTTTCGGATTCGAGAATCTTCGTGTGCTCTCATTGTAGTCACTATACATCATTAGTTCTGACCTGAGAACTTTCTAGCCAATCACTCTTGGTTGCCTTCACATTTCCAGGCACATACTAAGATGATATTAACCTTCAACTTTCATTAATTTCTTGGATCCAACTATCCCAACTCATACTTGGATGAATTAAAATTCCAAACCAAGTTGTTTTATAGACTCTGGATTCTTCAACATCCATTTGCTTTTTTGAAATGAACTACTTAATCCTTTTTCTGAATGACTACCTTAGTACTTTAGGTTTCTTGTACCTTCTCTTCTCTTTGACTATTAGTCTCAAACTTGACTTGCATAGCCAATCTCTATTCATACTATAAGGCTGCACATATTCCCCCTTTGCTAGATGTATAGAATTATTTCACATCCATCATTTTTCTTTTTTTTGAGACATTTCTTCAGCTGCATTGCTGAAATTTCTCTGATAGCTACAACCCTAGGAATTCCTTGGACTGTTCTCAGATTCCTTCTTTATCCAAGAAAGGGAATGCCTTGTGATGGAATTCTAAGATAGTATGGTGTTGGTCCAACCAATCCATACCGATTTAACATTCATATGAACCCAAAGGCAAGATGTTCCAATCTGAATTGGTGATCAGCCCAATCATGCCCACTAGACTTGACTTAACCAACTCAATTACTTTTCTCTTGGCTCCTATATCCAATTGTACCAACCAAGATTTCCCATGCTTGCTTCTTGGAAATTGCAATCTTTCCACTACCTTGGAATCTATATAGCTATGACTAGCTCCTAAATCAGCTAAAAGTAGTAAATGCATGGTTATTGAGCATACCTTCTACTTCAATCATGTGTGATTCAAACTATGATTGCTTATTGTCCAGGATGCATAGGTCCTTGGTAAACTTCTTATGCAAACCCCCTCTTCCTCCCAGGCTGCATGACCTCCCGACCTAGGATCAATCAATTTGATGGAGTCGAATTAGCTGTTACGCTCCTGCTCAGCCCCAAAACCTTATCCATAAGATTTTGTTTCCTTCCTCGTGCTCAAAATAGAGAATGACGATCTTTTCAAAACCCACAGAATCCTTTAAGGGACCTTGTGCCAAGTTAGGGGCCAATTTGATGATACTCAAGGAATTTCAGGACTTCTCACTCCACCTGGTGCAGGTCCGAACTCACCTAACCTTCCAGGTGCTTCTCTAAGATTCTCGTGCTTCCAAATTCATCTTTTAGGCCCTAGCCCTTTTTCCTTCGACGATGATAGCATATGACCGTGGATATGACCAAGAGCTTACTATGTGCTTTAGATTTTCAGGCTTCGGGTGTTTTCAACTCACCACAATGCCAATCTCTTGAACTATGAACTCACGAAGTTCACAACTGACATGAGAGGGATCAACGGTCCCTACTCTCTATCCAAATCAATGGCCACAAATAGCATCTAGACTCCGTACTTCAGGATTTCCAAAGTATTCAACACCACAAATCTTCGGAGTGACAACTCTCTAGAGTGTCAGATCTTCTGACACGCATCAATGACTGTCAAATTTCACGATGAACTCTGGTGCTTTGGACTTCGGGAGTTCTCAACCCACGTGACCCCACTTTCCTTCGAAGTGGCTATCCTTCGAAGTGAAGGATGTGATGACACTTGTCCTCTGTTGATGGACGAATGAGATGAACTCTGAATCTCCAGCCTTCGGGATTTATTTCTCCACCCAACTCCATATTCGTCTGGATCGTTCCTTCTCCGTAGTGCAGCATATGGTGACACATGTCCCTACATGATCAACAACCCAGATCTGCTTCGAATACCGATGACTTCGGAAGTTCTCCACCCTTGTTCCTCTGAAATGTAGGATCTTCTGCCATGTGTCTCCAAATTATGGACAACTGAGATCTTCTCTGCTACTCTGGGCTTCAGGGATTTTTGAAGTACCACACTTCAAATCCTCTAGAGTTAACAATCAACTATCACGTGTCCTCCTATGCCAGCGGCTAAGATTTACTTATGCGCTTCGAGCCTTCAAGATTTTTGCACACTCCTCTATTGAAATATCTCGGATTGTTTCTACTTCAGATTTCACAATCTTTTGACACGTACTTCCAGGTGCCAACAGCCAGGATCTGCTCCGACCTTTGGAGCTTCGATGATTTCTCTCTCTTGTGCAGTCGAGTTCTAAATGCCTGAATTTCATGAAGTCTGAAGGACTTCAGGAATTAACCTTCATGCAACTTACCTGGATCTGAAGACTCTCTATCCTTCATGCTCAGATCCAATGGTTGGGATCTGTCTTCCTCCTCTACATGTTCCTCCTTGTCTAGACGTAGATCTTTGATGGTCCAGATCAACTCTCATAGCTAATATGACGGATGTAGTATCTCCTCCCTCCTGATCTTTGTTACTTCCTTCTGATGAAGTAACTTTGAAAATATTCAAAGGTTGCGGCCTTTGATTCATCTACGAGCCCAACTGCTTGGTTCTCGACTACGCTTATGAGAAAACGCTATCCCTCCTGAGATCTTGAACTTGAAGCAAGTTCGTTTGTGCACACTTGTGCTATCTCTCTTGATATTTGAACTTTCTCTGAATTCAGAAGGGTCTCAGCACTTCACTCCCTCAAAGGGTTCTTGCACCCTCCTGGCACTCTATGTACCCCTTGCATTGGCTCTATGCACACCTAGCAGAGCTTACAGGGTTTTCAATAATAGTAGTTGTGCCTCCTCTGCACAAACTTTTCTTACTTCTTTCAATGTAGTTTTCTCAATCAAGAATCCTCAAGGTTCCTTCTCTAAGACTTTTTTTGTTCTTAAAAAAATAATTTGGGCACTAATCATGTGACTACAAGCTGTGACCAAGCACTAATCTAATAGGCTCTTATCTGAAACTTCGGCCTTTGGAACTTCTGGATTTGGAGAATTTAACACCTTATTCTCTCATTTATTTTGAATGTTGATTTGGATAACACAAGGAGTGGGGTGGATCTACGGTCCATGGCTCCTCAACAATTGACGACTGAGATTTACTATGGAGCTCCAGCTTCGTGAGTTTTTGAAGTACCACTGCATAGATTCGTTGGAGTGTTAGACCAGGGAATTCACAAACAACACATCAAAAGTTTGCGCCTTCTTATTAACCAATGACCATGATCAAATCCAGGACTCCGGATTTGGGAGTTTTGAACTGTCCATACTCTCAATTCTTTCAGAGTGTCAAGTCTCCAGACTACCACATTTGTTTCTGCGTGTCCTTTGTGATCAACGGTCGAGGTAGACTCCAACCTTCGGGCCTTTAGGAGTCTTCATACTTAAACACTTGATGACCAAGTTCCTCTAGAGTGCCAAGTCTCCAGACTTCACGATATTGCACCATGCATCCACTATGACCATTAGGGGCCCCACTAACCATGCTCAAGAAGAGTGCCACATGGTGGAATACTAGAAGTGGACACATGGCCCAATCAGACAGGTGATATGTGTCACATTCTAACTGGAATTTCAATCTTCCAAAGGTTCTTAACTCCTTTAATGAATGGTCCAAATCAAATCTGGACTTCGAGACTTCTGGATTTTTCACTCTAGCACACTCCATTTCTCCCAAAGTGTCGAACTTCCGAACTTCTTTGAGATATATGGTTCACAATCAATTGCGTGCAGATCTTATGGATGACATGTGTTCTTCACTATTTCACCTTACCTCTTTCTCTTGACTCGATCCAATGACTTTGATATGTCTTCGGCCGATCCAATGGTCAAGATATTTTCCTCGGATCTATGGCATACCTCCCCTCTAGGACTTCAGATCTTCGAAACTTTTACTCCCTTTTACGACAAATAACTTCAAACAGTCGAAGCAGCAAAGTCCCGAAGGACTTCGCTACTTAACCATCATGATCATTTTCTTTGATATGATGGTTTTGAAGGATCCTCCTTCTCCCAAACATATCCTATGGTCCAAATTATAAATTTTCTGGCCCAATACCACAGTTACAGTGGTATCCTTCTGTTATCACTCTGTAATTTGCCCAAGGCTATGGAGGCAGTCACAGAGGCAACATAAAAACCACTTTGATTCATGGATCTATCCCTCCAACACTCATAGAGGGATCTCTCTGTCTAATGTAGCTTTGTTTTAATAGATATTAGGCTAGCTAATGGGTTCATAGTTTGGATTTTGAATTGGTTGGGTTGAAACAATAGATGAGGGTCATTGGGCAATGGAGTCACAGAGACATATTTAATCAAAAAAGATCTCTACAGGGAAACTTACAGGGAAAGATAGGCACCCTAATTGGATTATGGAGATTGTAGAGTGGTGTGAAAGAAAAGGTGAGAAGAGAGGATGGTAGCAGAGCAATGAAGAATTCTGGCTCTATCCTCTAGCAGAAAAAGTAAAAATTATCCAAAAGACAGACATAGAGTGTACCTTTAAACAAATTCTTCTTTTAATTTACCATTGAATAATTAGAACAAAACAATATTTAATAGGGAAAAACATATAACATAAGGACACTTCACCAATAGATGCGCCACGAGAATCCTGTAAATGCATGTATATTTTTCCTACCAAAAAACTGTCATGTACACCAGCTCCAAAGCTATACAATGATACCTTTTCAACAGGGTCCAACCTTTTTTAATCTATTAAAAACATAGATATAAATCACAAACACAATCCTTAAGCTCAAGAGATTGAATTCCATCCTCCTGGCCGAAAATAGCAAGTAAATCCCAAAAATATCTGAATTGAGAATTTGGCCAAATCTACTGAAAATAGGGGTATGCTTAGAGAATCGTTTCTCCTCATTAGTGACACATGTCCATAATCCGGAGGATTTTATTTTATATGGGAATATTCTGGAAAAAAACCTCCTTTGGTTTCACCAAATTCGCCACCATCTTGTTGAAACAACTCCCGCAAAATCAAGACTCAAATAGGAAAATACGGAAACCTGAAAAAAGGGGTTGAAAGATGGTTTCGATTATCCCAACTGGTGGCACCTGTGAAACAACCGACAGAGGTTTTTTTTCTTCATCCCATTATGGAGAAATACCTCTCTCAGTGTTTCAAAATTAGTTTTTGTTTGCCCGAAATCCTTCCTGGAAAAAGACTGGTCAAAACTGGAAAAATGGTGGTTCTGAGTAATTGAGGGAGGGCAGTTTTGGAGATGGTAAGAGATATGTCGGATCCTCTTGAGGTGGTAAGTGTTATTGGGAGGTGGGGGTCCAATTTCATCTAGAGGTGACAAGTGTCCCTTCCAATACCACTTATCGGACCCCCCTTGGTATTGATGGGACGTGAGGNGGGGGGGGGGGTTGATATGCATGCGGGAGTGGGTAGAAAACTTAGGATAGTTTAGATTTTATTATATGTTTTTTTAATTTTTGTTTTTTGTTTTATTTGTTTATTATATTTGTTATACATTGTATTTTATTTTGTTTGTTTTTTAATTTGTTTTGTTTTATTATTTTTTTATTGTTGTTTTTATTATTTATTTATTAATGTTTTAATATATGTTTTATTTATGTTTTTTAGTTATTTGATATTTAATATTTTTTTATTTATTAATATATGCTTTTTATTATATTTTATATTGTTTTATATTGTTTTATTTCTAATTGTTTTTAATGTGTAATTAATAAATCACTAACCTAAGTATTAACAACTAACTTAATTATTAATTAATTTATTTAATTAATAATTAATTTATTATTAACAAGTCTAATCTAACTACTAACCTAATTTTTTTATCCTAAGGTGGTTTATTGCAAATGTAGGGAAGAAGATGGTGAAGAGGAGAAGAAGTGAAGGATGAGGGAGTGAAGGGCACAGCAAGGTGACAAAGGATCGGGTAGTGTGATGAAGGATCGGACGAAACAAATGGAGGGGAAAATGAAATCAACCGAGTCTGGCAAGCTAGATGTCTTCATCATGGGGGGTGATGCCAAATAGAAACTAAAGAATCGAGTTACCTATGATTATAGTACCCCAACATAGGCTCTACCTGGAGATGGAAGCTCTTTCAAGAGGTGTCAAGAACCACTGAACTCTGAACATGCAGACCGATGTTTTATTCATTGGGCTGATCCCAACATCTTATTCTGCAACCTGTACCTATTTTGATCTTTCAACTGAGACGAAATAAAAAAGAACACTGTTGAAAAATAGATGCTCGGAATGATGAGCTTATTCACACTCTCCTATCCTAATCTACTGCAATCATTGCTCAACTAGGTAATGGAAAAATGCCAATGCAACCAATCCAACAGTCGATCTAATAACTCTGCTCTTCCACTGTCTTTGATAAAACTCAGAAATAAGTTTTTTACTCGTGTTGGAGAGTAATTTCCATCCTGGTTGTAACCACAAAGTATTTGATAAACCTGAACAATAGGAAAAATACTAGAAATGGAAAAGGATCCTGTATTGAAGAATTTCTCCATATATGTATTTATAGGATCAATATAGGCTTGGCCCATCCTTTGATTTTCAACTTCAAACAATTCAACATCATGACTTGATTTTTCACCTATGCCTTTTGTGTCCTCCAACGTTTCTTTACATGACTGCAAATTCTCTGATGGGCTTTGTGGTGATCCTCCCACTGAACCAGGCAATGAAGCTAATTGTTGATCATATCACAATCATAGATGTTTTTCAATCCATAACTAAATGTCGAAACAGGCTCCTGAATACACATATCATCTAAAATTGTTGCTATGGGATCCTGAAATGATTGACAAGATTGTTTCATTGATTCACATGACAGGTTATGGCTTTCTATGTCTTTATCCTTCAACATCTGCTCAAGAATCGCCTTGAAATTTTTGAATGAGTTATGATCTAATCGTACAGAATTACATTCCATTGATTCAACTCTCATTTCGAGCTCTTAACTTCCATCTTGACTTTGAAAATTAAGGGAAATTAATGACTTTGATTTTGGGTCTAAAACATGTCCCATGTCATCAATGACGTCCTTTACTAACTCATCAGAAAATTTTATGTCTTCACTATTTACAACTTGCCTAGAGTTTCTTTTCATAAATTGAAAAGATGAGAAACATAAGGGCAAAGATTTTTCCCTTACTCTGAACTTTTCTACATTTTCCTCATTGTTGTCATGATTGTTGGGCAGAGGTTGATTGTCATATCTGAGCTGTAACTGGTCTTCATCTTGCCAATGACATGGTATTGATTGTTTCGAGTAGTCAACATCCTTTTCAGCCTCATAATCATCATCATACTAATCACATTTGGGTAGATTATCCAGGTAAGAAATGCCATCCAACATGCACATCATATCAGCTGGTGGCTCTTCAACAAGTTGAGTTGGAACTTCATCTTTGACTATGTTGTGAATTGAATACATGAAATAATCCTTTGGTGGTTCAAAATACTAAGGTTGGGCTGCAAAGTGTTTGGGGACAGTGATCCTTGTCCGTTTTGGCACTAATTGATCCGGATTTATGTAGGAACACAATGAAATACAGAAATACACATAAACGCAGAGATGCAGCGGAAATAAGACTTTATTCCATTAATCACAAATGACTGAAATATGCTTACAGACAGAATGGAAATAAACT
>SNQJ01S0036500.1:23961-38312 GCA_010110895.2 Picea sitchensis
AAATTTATTATTTTATTTTTATTTTTTATAGGGTATTTTTCTTAAGGTTAGACAAAATTTTACCCCTAGAGAAGTTTTAGACTTAGGACTTAGATTCTGAACTGGGCGACATTTATTTAGGAAAGTTTTTTTTTTTTTTAATTCTTAACGTGTTAATTTTCTTAGGGCCATCTAGGTTTTTTCCTTTATCCCCATCATCGCGACGTGCCCTTCAGGATGCAATACGTGCTGCAAGGGTGCCACTCACCTCTAGTGCTTCCTTTGCATGACGTGCCCTTCAGGATGCCCCATGTGCTCCAAGGGTGCCACTCGCCTCTTTTGTTTCTTTTGCGCGACGTGCCCTTCAGGATGCACCACGTTCTCCAAGGGTGCCACTTGCTTCTTGAATGATTGGTAGACATCAATAACCCCTGGAGTCAACACTCCGCCAGGTGAACTTGTGGGAGACTAAGGGTTTTTAAGGAATAAGGCCCCCACCTTATTGCGCACCCCTTAGAGTCATCGTGAGTGACTGTCGCAGTCTTCCCTCACAACATTGTGGATCCTCTTGAACTAGGTAATCGTTAACCTATAGTTCGAGCCACGGCGGGAGTGCTAGTAGGCTATGGCAGGGCTGCTATCCACACCTCTCACTCAACCTATCTGGTAGTCGTGTGTGGCCCCTTTACTCCATATGTGAGTCTGGTCGGCAAACTATCATCAGCCTGCATCATCAACAATCATGTTAGAACATGTCCACATCATATCATCAAATCAAATGTACTAAAATCACAGTAAAACAATCAAACCCCAATAGCACACTCCCTGACTCAATCCAGATTCCAAGGGGTTCCGTCGATGCCTCTGCATCCTCAAGGTCCAATACTTTGCACACTCAGAAAAACCAAGTCAATAGCACCTGTCTATGTTAAAGCAGTAAAACATCATGTCATATATCATATCGCATCATAATCAAGGATAAATGTTTTAATATCATAAAAGTCCGGATCACTTATGAGCAAGTGTGCTCAAAGAATAAGTTTTCTCAGTGTGCCAGAGCGAGATGTTATACTGATAGATAAGAAAAGGTGGAAGTTCTATTTAATCCAAAAGGAAACCCCTTGAATTCATGTTCTTAATATATTACGTTACTTGTTTATGATGGTAAACGTTATTTTGTCATAACAAAATGTAAGTGCTAACTTCTTATCACTTATGAGTAAGATATCTATCAATAACACTCTACTATAAAGAATGAAAATGGAATATCCGTGCACATGAAATTTTTAGATATTATTCAATTATTTTGTTTTACAGTGCGGGAGACTTCCAAAAAAAGGTGCCTCATAAGAAAACAAAAATTCCTTTGGTTGGTTGCGAAATTTAATTATTGAATGATGTCACTTTGTGTCTTGTCGACTTGTTGATTGGGTGCTTGGGTATAGTCTTCGTGTAATTTTTGAACAGATAATTCGGTCTCCCAGAGCGAGTGATTTATCTTGGGTTAAAGGTCTAGATATGTATGTTGCGCCATGGTTACCGTCACACATATCTCCTTGTGACAACATGATTCCTAATAAGGGGATCATTGCACACCCTGACAGATAGATGTGAATGATAACCTAGATGGATTTTTGTGCTTCACTATGTGGGCATTTGTTCATTGTAATTGATGTTGGTACTTGGTTTGTAACACCTTAATGCATTTGGTTTTGCGCACCGTAGAGGTTTCTAGTTACTGGTTGTCGATGCCGTTGTGTCAAGATTGTTGATATTGTCCTTTATCTTGCAGGCATTGCCTTCCTTGTGTCGAGCGAGTAGTCATTGTTTCCTATTTGATTATGGCACGTTTCATTCACATGCATGATGTGCTAGTATGTTGGGTCACTTTTGTTTGTTTCTTGAATGTGTAAGTTGTGTTCATCGTTAGTTCATGTTGATTAATTGTTGTCATTGATTTCCTTCCTGCTTTAAAAAAAAAATTGCACTTGCTTTGCGTCGCATGTAGTCGTAACTATTGGGGACGTTACAAAATATTGCACCTTTTTGTAACTCCCTAAAATTTAAATGTTGTATTTGTATTTTTTCTTAATTTTCATTGCTCATTGAAGAAAGTTTCTTCATCTCTTAACTTTAAAATATTTAAATTTGAATGTTGAATATTCCATAATTTTCATTTAAATGTTGATTTTTTTGGGAAAAATTATTACTAATGGAGAAAATATAAGAAAACTTTGTTTTGTTGAAAATTAGGAAATCTTCCTTAGTTTCCTTTACTAGTAAGACAAAATTACTCGTGAATTTCATTTTGACATACATAACTTCTATCCTAATACACCCAATTTCATCCTTTGTGTATAAAATTTCTAATCTAATGCACAACAATATTTGGTTCCTTTACATATTGTTGGTTGTGGAGCCTAATTATCTTCCTTATTCAGAGGTCTTTTACTTTCAGTCATGTTTATACCCCATGAAGTATTTACACTCTAGAAGTATGTACACTCTTCCATGCGGGGGAGTGCAGAGGGGGGGTACCCCCTCTTCGGGGTCCGGGGGGGCTATCCCCTCGGCTGGGGGGTCTGGGGGCAAGTGGGGGTTTGGCTTGAGTGCCACCCCTCTTGGGAGGCCTCCCTGTTTGGGGGTCTGAGGGGGCAAGTGGGGTTTGGGGCGAGAATCCCAGAAGGAAAATTATGAAATGAATATTGTAATTTCATTGTAAATGCAGACCATTTATTATAAGGTCTCACGGGAATCTAATGTCAGAGATGGGGTTTTTCCCTAGAGGCAACTCTCTTTATGGGAAATGTATTGTGACTATGGTTGATGCTGAATATTGTATTATGAGATGATAGGCTGTGAGAGAAAGAAAGGAATTTACAATGGGTTTGTTGTGAACATATCTCGCTATATCTTTGGATAATAATAAAGGGAAGGACCTAAAAATTTCTCTGATGGGTGTAATACCTTGCAGGCACCAATCTATGTCTCCCTATTGTTTGTATGATCATGTTTTGATTCCGCATTAGTTTTGCTTTTATTACTCTATGGTCTTGTTTTTCTAACAAGGCGGTATCGAGAGAGAAAAGTACTTCATGAAGAGTTCTGGTTCTAGTGGAGTAATGTTGGAAGATAGAAGTTTAGAATTAGAAATTTAACGACTACCAGGTCCAATGGAGAATTCACATACGGAAGACTATTTATCAGAAGGATCTATTCCTACAATTAGGCATAATAACAAAACAAGAAAACTCTGAGGGGCGAAGAATGGGAGATTCCCGTGAAGCATTAGGAATGATATGGTTGAGCTTAGGCGTCGGTGGCTTTCAATATTTTGAAAGAAAAGACAACGAAGGGTTTGATGGACACATTAATGGGAATTATTTATGAAAAGAAACCCTCGTCCAATAAGATATTTCCTAATCGAAGAGAGATTATTTAATATGAAGATGTCGAGGAAGGTAAGGTCTATTGCAGATCATTTAAATGATTTTATGCAGTTACTAATCAACTAAGTTACGTAAAAGTGGAATTTGATGATGAGGTGGGCTCTTCTAATCTTGTGCTCATTGTCGGAAAGATGGAACAACTTGGTCATGGGTGTAAAGTAACTTTGTCTCTAGTTGAAATACTTTAAAATTTGATGATGTTGTTGGTATTCCTTAGTGAGGAAATGTGATGGAAAAGCACATGTGAGACATGGAAATCACGTTGAACTTATGGAGAAGCAGGGAAAATATAACAGATAGAGGTTTAGGAACCATGGGAATTCAGAAGGAGATCAAATCGGACTGGAAATATAGAGTCTTGGAATTGTGGGGAAGAAAGGACAGCCGAAGACTCTGAGCTCCAAAGAAACAAGGGATGGGCGGCATGAAGAAAGAAATCAGGAAGAAAAATGTAATAGGTGATGTGTTACAAGATGCTTGATTCTTTCATGTAGATAATATTATGAGTCTTGGGTAGTAGATTGAGACTTCGTGAAAAGCACCCATGAAACATTTTCTAGATTATGTTTCAAGGTGATTTTGGATAGGTTCATTTGGGTGATGATGCACCAGCACAAAATTGTTGGAATAAGGAAAGGAATCAAAAATAAAAGCAACACAATGGAAACCAATGGTTGTTGAAATAGGTAAGACATGTTCCATATTTAAGGGAAAATCTAATTTCAACGGGGCAGTTGGTAAGTGAAGGTTATATATCCATATTTATAGATAAGACATGGAAGGTCATCAAAGGATCATTGGTGATGGCGAAAGGAGAGAAGGTGGGTACATTATATTATATCTTGGTAATATTGACTCTTCTATCTCTTGATCTTCTGTGGATACAACAACGTGGAATCATAGGCTTGTTGGTACGATGAGAGGGGATGGAGATATACAAAGAAATTTGTTGCCAAATGATAAGCTCCGAATTGATTTGGACTTAATGAACATTGTGTTTATGGAAGCGAGAAAATTGATTTCCAGTTGAAGAAAAAAAAAGAAGAATTAAAGGTTAGAGCTTGTAGATCTGATGTACGAGGACCATATCAGGTATCTCTTGGTGGCTCTCATTATTATGTTACTTTTATTGATGATGCGAAACTAGAAAAACTTGTGTTTATTGAATTCGACAAAATACGATGTTTTGATACTTTTAGAAATGGGAAAGCTTTGGTTGAGAATAGAGATAGAAAAAAGGTATACTGGGATCAGATAATGAGTGAATATTGCAGCCAGTATTGATATTATTGTTCCATACCGTGGAGAAGAGGCAGTTCAAAGAACACCACAAGAAAATGGTGTGTGAAAGGATGACCGGGACAATCATGGAGCATGCAAGGAGTATGAGATTGCATGCTAGTTTGCCCTTCTGAGTTTTGAGAGATGATGTAGATCACATTTGTTTTCTTAATAAATGAAGGACCTTCAAGCTCTTTGGATGGTGCGGGAGAATTATGGAGGGAGGAATGGACAGAAAAAAAGATAGCGATTCTTTTTTTGAGAACTTTTAGGTTATTGAAACATTTGTCCATATTGATAAAAGAAAATAGGAACAAAGCTTGAGGCAAGATCAGAAGTGTACCTTTATTGGATATGTTGTTAATGATTTTTAGTTTATTTCTTATGGGGTTATGAAAATAAAAAATCATTAGGAGTAAATAATCATGTCAATGAGAGTATGTACAAAGATAGGTTAGGGGAAAGAAATGGAGAAAAAGAAAAACAAGAGCCACCGATTACAGCAGTAGAATCCTTTGAAAGAAATTTCGAAAGGGCAAAAATCAAAATGTACAACAACGAGGAGCAACATGTACCTCAAACACACCCTAAAAGTGTTGTTAGAAAATCTACTGGGTTAAGTATGCCCCTGAATGATACTCTCCTTCATTGTATTATTTATTGTTGATTGATTTTTGAGTGAACTTGAATGTTATGAAGAGGCAATCTGGGTAGACACCAAAAGGAAATTGGGAGCAAGGCATGAAAGAGGAAATGGATTCCTTGGGAAAAAAACCGGACTTGGGATTTGGTTCAATTTCCTACACGGAAAAATAGCATTGAAGAATAAGTGGGTTTACATGTTGAAGGAAAGAAGATGGAGGAGAAAGCGATACAAGGCTAGACTTGTTGTAAAGGAGTTTACTAAAGAAAGATATAGATTTTGATGAAATATTTTCTCTGTTGTTAAAACCAACTAGTAGAACTATTTTAGAGATCTTGTAGCAGCTAGATTTGCATCTTGAGCAGTTAGATGTAAGAACAACTTTTTTCTCCATGGGAGGTTTGGAAGAAAGAGATTTATACAACACCCACAGGGGTATGAGGTCAAATGGAAGGAAAATTTGGTATGCATATTGAAGAAGACATTCTATAGCCTAAAAGCAAGGTAGTGGTATCTGAAATTTGTGGGTTGCTGAGAACAAGGTTATAGTAGATGTCATTCGTCCTTGTGTTTATTTTAAAAGCTAGAAAATGGAATCTTTATTATCTTGCTATTGTATGTAGATGACATGCTTGTTGCGGGGTCTAATATGTGAGGATATAATGTGCTCAAGAAGAAATTAGGCAATTCATTTGTGATGAAGGATTTGGGTGCTCAAAGAGAATCCTTGGTATGAGAATAACAAAGAGACAAGAAAAATCTAAGTCTGACATTGTCTCGAGGTGTAGATACACAAAAGAAGTTGTTGTAGAGGTTTAGAATGCATAATGAGAAACTAGTTAGTACACCTTGGCCAGCCATTTCAAATTAACAGGAAATGTGTCCCAATACAGGAGGAGATAGAGCCACATGTGGAGTCCCACAAGAGATAGGAAAAATCACAAATTGACATTGTCTCAGGGTGAGTACACAAAGAAGGTGTTGGAGAGGTTTAGAATGCAAAATGAAAAACCAGTTAGTACACCTTTGGCCAGCCATTTCAAATTAACTAAGGAAATGTGTCCCAATACACAGGAGGAGATAGAATACATGTCCAGAGTCCCATATTCATCAGCAGTTGGCAGCTTGATGTATGTAATGGTTTGCACAAGACTAGATATTGCACATGCAGTGGGAGTTGTGAATAGATATATGAACAATCCAGGTAAAGAACATTGGGAGGAAGTAAAGTGGATTCTCAGGTATTTGAGAGGTACTACTACTCATGCATTATGTTTTGGAGGTTCAGACACTTTTCTACAGGGATATGTTGATTCAGATATAGAAGGTGATAAAGACAGCAGGAGGAGCACCACAGCGTATGTTTTTACTATAGGTGGAATAGAAGTAAGTTAGATTTCGAAACTGCAAAAGGTTGTTTCACTTTCAACAACAAAGGCAGAATATGTTGCTACTACAAAGGCTAGTAAAGAGATGATTTAGATTTATGGAGGAATTGGGAAAGAAGCAAGAGAATAACAGGTTGTACTGTGACAGTGAGAGTGCCATTCATCTTGTAAAGAAACCATCCTTCCATTCGAAGACTAATCATACATAGTTGAGGTACCACTTCATACGATCTGCTTTGGAAGAAGGGCATTTGAAGTTGGAAAAGATACACACTAGCCAGAATCCTGCAGACATGTTAACAAAGGGAGTAACCAGTGAGAAACTGAGTTCTTGCTTAGTTTCAGTTGGTCTTCAAGAATGAAGATGAAGATGGGAAATTTGTCAGGTCCAAGAAGGTTCAGAGTCTAGCATATACAACAGCGGTGGAGTTGTTGAGATCAGTCTCCAAGTGGGAGATTGTTGGTTGTGGAGCCTGATTATCTTCCTGATTTAGAGGTCTTTTGCTTTCAACCGTGTTTATACCCCATGAAGTATTTACACCCCAAAAGTATATACACTCTTCCATGTGGGGGACTGCAGAGGGGGGGGTACCCCCTCTGCAGGGTCTAGGGGGGGCTATCCCCTCGGCTGGGGGGTCTGGGGGTAAGCGGGCCCCCAGAGGGGATTTGGAGGTGAAGCCCCCGAAGGAAAAATTGCCTTGTAAATGTATATTGTAATTTTATTGTAAATCTGGACCGTTCATTATAAGGTTGCATATCTAACGATAGAGATTATGTTAGGGTTTTTTTCCCTAGAAGGAAACTCTCTTTTATGAGGGAAATGTATTGTGGCTATGGTTGATGCCGAATATTGTATTTTGAGATAGGAGACTATGAGAGAAAGAAGAGGAAGTTACAACAGGTTTGTTGTAGGTTTTATCCCTTCATATGTTGGATAATAATAAAGGAAGGACCTGACAATTTCTCCGGTGGACGTAGCCCACACAGGGTGAACCACGTAAATTTGTGTCTCTATTGTATTGTGTATCTTCTATGTTTTGATTCCACATTTGTTTTGTTTTATTGCTCCACGGTCCTGTTTTTCTAACACATATTTCTCCTCTGAACTATTGAACATGCTTCTCTAGACATTGATCCTCTTTCTAGGTCAACTCTAGTATTCTTTCCCACTTAATTTTCCTTTTTCTTTTCTCCCGTCAAATATTATAATGAAAATTTTATCTAGACACCGATCCTCATATATTGGTCAATTCTAATGTATTGATCCTCGTTTCTAGGTAAACTCCAACATTGAACATGCTTGCGTTGCCTGCTTAATTTTCAATTAGAATTTTCTCTAGACACCAATACTCATTTTGATATCAACTCTAATAGATTATTCCTCATTTCTAGGTCAACCCTAATATGCATCGAAGATGCTTTCCTTTCTCACTAAAGTTCCTCACTAAATTGCTACACTCACAAAAAATCATTCTATGTCTATGATTGGATCTATATACTTCCAATTTCCCTTCAATCATTACTAATCATATAACTTTCAAGTGATCAAGTGATACAGACATGCTTAAGTTATTTCCCTTTTCCAATTGGGTTCTTCAAACATTGATAGAAACAAGCGATATTGGCATGCTTAAGTTATATCACTTTTCCAATTGGGGCCCTCTAACATTAATAGAAGAAATGCATAATCTATCCAAATTTCATATTCAGAACTAACCATGATAATGGGAATGTCCTCATCCTTCTCCATTTTTCATTGAATTCCCTTAAGGATCTTTGAATTATTTGAAAATTCTACACTTTAATTCTTGCTCTCCATGTGAGTATGCTTGAGCTTAAAGAAATCACTGGAAGACTTTGTACCCCTATCTTCTTAAAGAAATCACTGGAAGACTTTGTACCCCTATCTTCTTAAAGAAATCACTGGAAGACTTTGTACCCCTATCTTCTTAAAGAAATCACTGGAAGACTTTGTACCCTTATCCTTTTGGAGAAAATTTTGTCTTGCAATAATTTTTATCCTATGAAGATCCTTTGTGTTTCCTTTCCAATTTTGGTTTAATTAATGCTCAGTTACCAAAACTAGAATACCAAATTTCTTAGAAAACCCTTCCAAAATACAATGGTAGAAATATTTTTGATCTAAGGACTAGAGAAAATATTCATTCAATCACAAATCATGAATATGAAGCTAATAGAATTGGGACTCTAGACTCACCTATATGTGGATAATTTTATCAATGTAATAGTAATGTGATCCAAAACATAATTGGTAGTGAAGTATCTTCATAGAAAAATTTTGATTTTGTAATGTTGTGAATATGTTACAATGCTCAATCTAGTCAAAAATATTAATGAGATATTTGAAAAAACTATGGATGGGAGAGTTTCATAAGTGGTGAGCACTAATTGTCTATAAATTTTAATTCATGTATGTGTGGTGTTTATGCTTATGATGGCCCCTTTCATGGAAAAAACACTTTATCTTATGTTCTCTAACTAACTAGGATCTACAAACAAGTTCTCATAAAGGAATGATGCATTCTTGGAGAATCCCATAAAATAAAACATTTTCTTAGTTGCTATTGATGTCCAGGGATTTCCAAATAAGACAACTAAAATTGGCGAGGGAAAAACATAGGTAATTATATGTTAGAATAGATCAATGTGGAAAAACATTGATGCTAGTAACAAGGATATGTTTCTCCCTAACATGTACATATCCAAGGCCATAGAAATCGATCATTTGATGTATCTTTGTGTTTAGGGTGGTTCTCATTCATAAAAGGAGAAACTTATAGTTCTTGGAGTAGGTGTTCCGAACCACTTAACCATAGGCCTTCACAATGGTTTGAATCACTAGTGTGCACTTGAAGTGGATCCATAAAATCATTGAATGTCATGATGCTACTATAAATACATTAGATAATAGGTGTATCCCCTTCTTCCAATTCAAGCTAGAAACACTATTAAATGTTTTAGAAAATAATTGTAGCCCCCTTTTCCAATTCAAACTAGGATTACTATGAAATTTATTAGATAATAGTTGTAGCGACCTCTTCCAAGTCAAGTTAGGAATGACACAATTCAAGAGGAAGAACATATGATAATGCGCTTTTAAGACTTTACTCAATTCACAAGTAACACTTTTATAAAGGTATTGATACTTGCTAACCTGATTATGGTCTTCATAGTTAAAGAATTTATTTATTTATTTATTTTTCCAATTTTAACAACACATTTTTTTTCAAATTCAAGGGATGTTTTCTAACATTATTCGATGAAATTTATAGTAAATCCATTCATGTATATTATTTTTCATCACTGAGTATATTAGTGCGCATCCCCAAGGATGATTATAATTTGAATTAGCCAAATATCTAACAACATTGACAACAACTTATTGCACTGACCCCTTGAACTCTTTAACAAGGAATCTATCCACTAAATCTTGGGTTTATTGTAAATGAACCTTTATTCATGTATGATATATTTTTTAATTTTAACAAGGTATTTATCGAGTCAAATTTTAGATTACTTAATGATTATTTATCTACTTGAGGTATTTTCATGTACCTTCTTCACTCATCTTAATACACGATTGGTTTTACAAATCAAATTATCCTCACGCTTCTCCATGTTAATATATTTTTTCAACACTATAGAATGGTTGAAGAACAATAATCTTTTAGATTCATCTAAAAAAATCATACAATTCTTGAAGTAGAAGCTGCAAAAATATTTATGTTGCATAAGAAAAATACTTCATCTTAAAAAACAAGTAAGTTGGATATTTATTGAGACTTATCAAAACTAATTTTAAATATCACTAAAAGCTATGAGATAAAAGTTGCAGAAATATTTATTTTACATAAGAAAAACCTTCATCTTAAAGAAAAAAACAAGTAGGCTAAATATTTATCGAAACTTATCCAAATACTTTTAAATATCACTAAAACCTTTGAAATATAGCCAATAGCCCTCCAAATCCTCCATAATTCTTTCACTTACATAGACATGTTAGCTATAGAATATTATATAGCTTGTCAATGAAAGAGAAAACAAATTAGGTAACAGATATTACCTAAAACTCTAATATTCAGCTTCTTCAAGTCTAAAGAAATTGCAAACTTTCTTTTTCCATTAAATATTGTAAATCCCCAACATATCAATATGAGTAGAAGAAGTCATTTCATTTCATGCATGCATATGATAATGGTTGAAACTTAATTTATATCTCTCAAGATTATAATTGTGTGGTTTTAGCAAAGCAGTTCCCAAATACATTTACTGAAATCTAAAATACCATCATGTTATGGGAAAGATAAAATTATAAACAAAATGCTCCAAAATATTAGCAAACTAGTCATAGATTTAAAAAAAAACTAAATAATATATATAAGAATGAGATTAACAATCAACTTTAAGATGTTCCATATCATGGGAATATGGAAAAAAATATAATAGCATAAAGTAGTCATGAGCAGAATAACCATTCTATTATGAAATGGAAATTCATCGTGTAAGTTTCTTCATTCTTTTCCACTTAATATGAAAAATAAAATTCTTCACTTTACTACCAATTATTTCCCTTGAAATATGGAGTGACCTTGCAATATTGCTATGTTGTGCCATTTCTAAAATGGTCATATGAGATACATTAATCTAATAAATTAATAACCAAATCCATAATATTTTACAAATCAAATATTACAAAATATGCCATCACTAGTAATCAAACTATAAATGAAAAAAAACAATTCCTCCCTTTACTACCAACTATTTCCCTTGAAATATGGAGTGACCTTACAATATTGCAATGTTGTGCCATTTCTAACGTTGTCATAAGAGATACATTAATGTAATAAATTAGTAACTAAATACATCATATTTTAAAAATAAATTGTTACAATATATGCCATCACTAGCAACCAAACTATAAATGCTTAAACGGACTCTTCAAACAAAAGCCTACAGTATCAGCGGATTCACGTTTGCAGGTAATAACGTCCAATTTTAGTGAATACGGTCAAAAATAGAGTGAACTTCATTAAGATAGAGGAGTAAAACTATCCAAAGTCACACAATTTGAACAGAACTATCTCCAAACAATTTGAATCAACACAATAATTTTCATAAACGTAATATAGATTTTCAAGTGATTCCATTCGAGACAACCTAGTACCAATGAATTGGTAGTAGGTGATATCTCTAAAAGGAAAGAAAAGTTGACAATTCCACAATTTTTTCTATATTGCATCCTCAATATGTAGAATAATGGAGCAAACTATAGAGAGGAATGACCTTGCTATTTATTCTATCAATGGGGAGGCTTGTAGCTAACTTCCCTGAGCCCTTTTCATAACTTGAGTGGCCATAGAAAGGGGTAGTTGAGGCCATCCCCTCCATTTTCCTTAGACGTTATTCACATGCATTTTTTTTTCAAATGGAATGAGTCCAACCTTTCGTAGTTTTAAGGACCGAATGTGTGGCTTGGGCAGTTTGAGGTTGCAAGGTTTCAAGCTTGGTTGTTTGAGGTTGCAAGGTTTCAAGCTTGGTTGTGAAGGGACAATCATTAGTATTTTGATCTAAGATTTGGTTCCTAAAACGGTGTTGGTTTATTTAATATATCCCATTGGTTGGCATAACCTTTTTTACCCCAAATTATATGAGGACATACTCCATAGGATCATATTAGATAGATTGATACATACATGTTTATCTAGAAGAGGAATATAGAACATCTTAGGCTCATTGGATATCTTATATAAGAAGGGAAAAAATTGCATATAATATTGGGAGTTCAATATAAGCAAGGTCATTTAGTCAAAAGGACATAGTGAATACAAACACATAAATAATTGACTTAAGGCTACTACTACATATCAACTTTTGACTATATGATGTTCAAACCATATAAAACCCCCCAAAATGAAAATATTTACTAAAATCATTAAAATTTCAACACATGCATATGTTACAAAAATCATGTCTTTATGAAATTGGAAAAAATATGCAACTACAAGGGATGGAAAGCTGCCAGATCATGAACACCTTGGGTTATAGATGCACTAACATTGTGTAGAATGCAACTAGTCTCTCAAACATAAATGACAATAAGCTATAGCAGACATAGAAATTAAAATTAATCACATGCACAATGATAACCCTTAAACTTGAAACACAAACCATGTTTATGAATATTATAAATGTAAAAAAACAAATATAAAAGACAAATAAGATGAAATATATAAAATATACCCTTGTATTAATGATTTATCAAAATAAAAAAAGTAATGTGAACTCTCCTTTTGAGGTAGGGTGACCTTTCACTAAGAGAATATCCAAATACATCAATACTTAACAAAACATTCATTATCCCCCTAACTTTTAAAATAGATTCTCAGTAGAAAAACATTAATTACCTGTCATCCCAAAATTAATGAGTACTAACTACCTAATGGACTTATTTAATAAAGATACCACTTTTACATTAAATAACTATCCACTACTATGTAATGGGCCTTATTCAAGGAAGATGGACACATACATTAATTGACTAACTCCTAGGTAGCTTAAAGTAGGGAGGTTAGAGTAGGGCCCTAACACTTGAAGTCTTTGATCTGTATCAGATTGTTTATTCTTTTGTGAATGTTGGATTAGATTCATTTCCTAAAATAGATATATTTCTAGTATAAGTGGATATGAATCCTAGAGACAAAATTGTGGTAGATTTACACACTAGTTGCATGTTTTGAACAACATTTACCATCATCGTCTCTAAAAATAGTAAGCACACAATTTAAATACAAATTATTTGTTAACTTGGTAAAATTTAAGTTTTTGTTCCCAAGTTCCTTGGTTGTGAACTTTAAAGTTAGCATTAGATTAATTATGATTATCATGTTTATATCAATATTGTATTTTAGAGTTTTCTACAATGAGTTGTATTCAATGTAATGTGTCTTCTAGAGAATTATATCTCACCTAAAAGGTTGAAGTTTGCATAAAATATGTCTTTATATATTTAATGGGTCTCTCTCTTTTAATTTAGTGTAATTCCCCCAACTACGGTAGATGAGGAATATAGGTTTATTGTCCACATTATTATTCTTCTTTATGTGATTTTATCAAACACTTTGTATTAATGCTATTAGAAATGACAAATAGTTTGCATATGTTATCAAGATAAACATGTCTCATACACCCATTACACATAGAATAGAGAAGTTAGCCATGGAATATTTATTATGGATAGCGAAATCAATTCACATAGTACACAGATCTCTACTGGATGTAACAACAGATTCAAAACCCTCGTAACAAATAGATCTCTTGGATGCAATGCATATGAAATATTTAATAACAAAGACACAGCAAGAAACCTGATGATGATTCCAAATCTCCTCAAACAGTGAGGAATCCTTCTTTGATTGGAATCCCTCAATGACACAGTCTCGAACTACTCCTAATCACCTCTACTGATGTAGTCTAGTTGTCATTCCTACAACCTTATGTCATTGGGTCCTCATGGGATGACTATGAGACGTCTAGTGGGGCCTTGTGGGACAACCCATTCTCAACCCATGGGGGTTTCTCCTTCCATGGTTG